>APFE031568922.1:154225-203457 GCA_000404065.3 Pinus taeda
TAAATCATGATTCATAATTCATAAATGAAAGACAACTTACAACTACAAGATAGTAAGATAACGACACTGACAACTGTAGTTCTCTCATTAAGTCATCAAATCAAAATGTGTTACATAAGTAGTGCTGGTGCAATGCCAATGGCAAATAGAAATAGAAAATATAAAGCAACTACAGGTATACAAGCTTCAAGGCAATAGGTAGTCATCAATCCTCAGAGTCATCATCAAAATCAGCATCAATGTCCTCATCATCATGGTCACCACTGCTCTCCTTTACATCCTCCTCCTCTATCCATAGTCGCCTCTGCATTTGCTGGTGTGGAGGATGACCCTCTAAAATATCACCGTCATCAAATCACAGGCTCTAGCACTGGATAATTGAGATCCATGTTGGCCAATGCCAACTCAACACTGGTGTCCAGACCCATATCATCAGGAACAGTGTTACTTGGGAGTGGGAGCGAAAGCGAGGAGCGGGAGCGAAAACGGGAGCGAGAGCGACATATTCAGAAGCTCCTGGTTTGGTGCTCTTGATTAAATACGAGTTCCATACCCTAATACATGACAAAATTCGATGGAAACATTGCAATCCCCCAATCCTAAAATCCTGAAAAACTGATAAGTCTGCTGGATTTTGAATGAAGTCTAAAATTCTACTTTCTCCATATGAAATCCAATGAGGCCGGAACCACTCTCAAACATCCTGAGTCATTTCATGGTAATGTTGAAAATTTAAGTAAAAGGATGAAAAAGAAGATCAAGGAGAATGTCACTTTTACTTTAAGAATTTAACATTACCATGAATAGCATATCAATACTAAGGCCTAGACTTGATCATGAAGCTGCCAAAACGCTTGCCAATAGTACAAATCACTTGTCAAATGAAAATATTAATGAGCAAACACGCCCTTTTCATACCCGTGTTGAGCTTAGCGAGTCCTGGAAACAGGACACGATTCCCAAAATTGCGACACGACCTTGGATTCGACGAGTCAGAAAAGGACACGACGTGTCATATGATTTGGACACGAATCCAAACCGAATCATGTCGGATTCGCTGGATTTGGGATTCGAGGGGCCTCTAGGGCGAATCTGGTGACTTAGACTGCAAGAGATTTCTATAATCGATTTTTCCTTCTGAGAACTTCTCACTTTAGAAAATCGATTTCCTCAATCTTTATGTGTCTTCCAAATGGCCCTCAAGTCCCTTCTTATATCTTTTTGTTGGACAATAAATGGCTTAGATTACATCTTAATCAAAGGCTCAGATTGTTTTGGCTTGATCCGTGGCTTTTTCTAGAAGTTTCACCCCTGATTAGATTAATACCCATTAATATTTTATTTTTCCTAAGTTTAGACTTAGGAACCCCATTAATTTTTTTAATTATTTTAATAAAATCACTTTTGGGTGGAATTTCCCAAAACGCTTTGTGGCTTGTTTGAGATGCATGTGCCCAAGCCTCCTTGCAAAATTTGAGGCTTAGAGCACATTCGATGCTACCCCAAAATCAACAAGTAGCTCCCAAGCAGAGTGCGAATTGGGAGTGGGTTCGGAGGGGGAGGGGGGGTGGGCGCTCCCCTGCAACCTTGCTCAAATCCCCGGTCAGGTGGTTGACCTGACGGTATGTCTCCAAACACTACTTGGTATTTGTCCAAAATGGCCTGTATATCCAGGTGCGATGGCTTGGGCTGACCCCTAGCCTTCGAAATCCTCCGAAATCCTCAACTCCACAGCCCACTCAATGTCCTCATGTCTCAGATCCGCCTCCGTCCTGTGGGCCGAAACAGTCTGTGGAGGGTAAGAGTGCATACCCCGTAGCAAAACTGGTTTTCCATCTAGCCCTATGAACTCCATCTCTAACTTCCTCCAACAATAGTGACTCTGCCAAGTGAGTAGAGCCACTGGACACCCATCACTACATTGTTGTCCGACACATCCACCACGAAGAAGTGATTTGTCACCAAGTAGTTCCCCATGGTCACTATCAAAGTTGGAACATAGCGTGTGCACTGCATGGTTCTATCACCCGACACTAGAATCGAAAAACCCTCCAAGTCCTCGATTGTGATACCCCTCCTCTGGACCATTTGTGCATCAATGAAATTGTAGGTAGCCCCACTGTCAACTAAAATCGAGACACGCTGCCCCTGCATGGTACCCTTGATCCTCGTAGTAAAAAACTTGGGTACCCCACATAGAGATGTGAGGACCCCTCCTGATGGAGCGAAATGAGCTCCCCCTGGTAGGGGTGGTGGTGGTGGTCCCCTCTCTGCCTGCCCTACGTTGTCATCTCCACCCATCTCCAAATCCACATCATCCTCTCCATCACTGTCAAAAAAGACCTCAATGTAGTGGGCCTTGCCCGCTACGCATCTATGGCCTAGGGTCCATGGTTCCTGACAAGTAAAACACAACTTCCTCCTTCGGAGGTCTCTTTGGGTCTCCTCAACCAACTGTCCACGGCCCTGGTAGGCTCTCGGTGGTGGAGCTCTAGTGTCTCTTCCCCTCTGCGAGAAGCCTTTTCTTGGTGGTAGTGGTGCTCTAACCCTTGTTAGGGCATCCTGCAAATCTCTGGCCTCCCCATGCATCGTGCAAGGTAGTGGGTTTGTTGGACTTCATCAGTCCCTTCAGTGGCTCTGCTAGCCCCTCTATAAACATGAAGACCCTCCTGGACTCCAATAGATCCAACACCATCACTGGTAGCCTCAGAAACTTCAAAATGTAAGGCTCAACGCTCTCGGTTTGCTTAAGCCTTGTCAGCTCCCCAAAGTGCTCCTTTGGATCCTTTCTCTCAAAGCGCTCCAACACCCTCCTAGTGAAATCCTCGTAGGCTGTCACCCTAGCATGTCCCATTGTGGTTAGCCCATGGAACCACCAATCATGGGCTTCTCCCTCTAAATGTAGTGTGGTAATTTTTATTGCCTCCCCCTTCGTCATCTGGTTTAGCTGGGTGTAGACATCCAACTTCTCTACCCACGCTTTGGCTGAGCTCTTAGAAGAGCCATCAAAAGTTGGGAGAAACAGTCTCCCCATAGTACGCTGCAAATTTGTCCCCTGTGTGTAGTTTCCCCCACTCTGCCCATTGCACCTATTATTGCCCTTCAGTTGGCAAAAGTCCCTGAAAGTGATAGCTTCCTTGAACTCGAGTCCATAGGATTGATACTCCAAGTAGTAGTCCCCCATAGGCAACTCTTCTTGCCCTTGCTGCTCACCAGCTTCAGATGTCAAGAATGTTGGAATAGTGGATCTAGGTGGTGTGTTGGGAACAAGAGGCATGTTGGGGTTAAGGGATGCATGGTGCTGCGAAGTATCAGAGCCTTCACCCAACTAGAATTCCCCTTGAATTCCCTTACCCTTGTTGTTGCCACAATTCTGCTACCTTAGTTCCTCAATGCTCTTGGACAGGCCTTGTACTGCCTTCAACAAATGATGAGTAAACTCCTCCCCCTTATCTCTTCTATCTCCCTCATTCTCTGGCATGTTTGTTTCCAAAACCTCCGGTTCAGATATCATGGGATCTGGAGTAATCTGCACCTACCTTTCTCGACCCCTATACCTTTGTCTCCGGTAAGTCACGTTTTGTCTATCCTCTGGTGTCATAGACTGCGCTACTCCTGCAGGCAGAGCCAAGTCTATGAGCTCTGATACCACTGTAATATTCCTAGGGAATTTTTACAGTAAATAACAAAGCATACATAGACAAAAAGCGACAAAAATTAAACACATGAATCAAACCACCAATATGCACCAAAAACTGCGTTGATGAGCCATTTTATTAGAATATGAAGAGGGTACAATGAGGTGCTGGAAAGAGTGCACCTGGGCTTGCTCAAGGCAAGCTAGCTAAGCCCAAATGAACAAAAGAAGTCCCCTTCAGGTATGCTGTTGTTCTATCCCCTAGCTCTGTGCTGAATTGCCTAGAAATACGTTGCTGGGTGTGAATATCTGCTGCTAGGGCCTCTTCTGGTGCTCAGAAAATTCCAGGAAATTAACCCCGACCTCTCCACCAAATACCCAAAATAGCCCATGAAGGAATTGGCCTATGGTTTACCTTGAAATTTCGGCTCTCTTTTCTCTCTATGGTTCTACTGCTAGGACAATTGACCCACCAGTCAATCTTGCTGCAAATAGTCCCAAAAATAGCTGCAATCTCCAAGCAGATACTCTCCCAGACTCCTCCTCAAATGTCAAGCCCAAACTTCCATCACTCCTCAACTCCCAAGTGTGTCTCTTCCAAGCATTGTGTAGTCCCTGCACTGCTGCTAGTGAATCCTCCCCACAAACTCACACTCCCACTGTTGGAACAATCTGAAAAGGATTGAACTCCCTCCTTGGGCTGGCACTCGAAGTCCACCGAAGCAAGGGTTGATATTTCCGCTCGGAAACATTCATGTGCTAAACAACACTTGCAGACTGGGCTTCAACTCAAGCGTGCCTTCTTTTCTGTCAAAATGCCTTCAACACGCTCATGTGGGCCCATCTCGATTTCCTCCCACGGAATTTCCCTCCAAATTATGTGTATTCTCCATGTGGGCCGCAATTCTCCATGTGTGGCCCCCACGCTCCACTAGTGGCTCAATATTTTCTTCCACCTCTAATGTTTGGGGCTTGCTTTTAATCAAAAATCAAGGTGGGGCCTCTAAACCCACATTTCCTAAGTGCAAACATGAATTAAGACAAAATTTACCAAAATTGATATTTCACTTAGCAATAATGTTAAGTGGGAATAGCACAGTCTAAAATAGTCGTTAGAGTAGGAGTAATCTTAAAAATAGATTCTTTGCTAAAACTACAAAGACAGGGCAAAGTATAGGCATTTACACACACACTTGAGCAGTTGGTTGGTGGAGAGAGAGCAGCCAGAGAGGAAAAGGCTTTCCAGGGCAGCACACAGTTTGAGACAGTATTTTGTACATTTCTATACAATTGAGTGAAACTTTGTACTGTTGCATGGATAGATCCGATTGGATCTGTACATTCATAAGGATAAATTTGTACAAGTCGTACAAATTGTTCTGTAGGTTGTAGAACAATTTTTTGCTGTTTGTAGGCTTTTCAACAAGCTGTACAAGCTTACTTCATGTTGTTTTTTGTTATCTGTGCATGCTGTTTTCTTGGGCAGTGAGGTTTCCTTGTAAGTTTTTTGAACGAATGAAAATTGTTTTGAAGGAGTAATTACCTATATGTAGTTGAAATTAATTTTATGCTTATGCTGTTTGATTTCTAGCTGTGCAATTGATGCTATGGTTTGAAATTTAAATTCAGTGTTAATTAAATTCAACAATCTACTTGTTTGATTGAGATCATAAGGAAATTAATCACCTAGGGCATGAATTTTTAACAAAACATGCCAAGCTAGTTATGCCGTCCTTAATAATGTGCCAAAGGGCCAAATAGGGAGGTGCTCCACTAGATCAAGGAGTAATTATCTTGGAAGACTAAAGTCATTCCCGAAATAGCTAGGGTGTTCTCTCCAAGAAGATAACCATATGCTCCATAAGATAATACAATCATAATGTGTGTAAGAAGGTCCACATAGCTTTTATAAGCTCCTCAAAGAAGTGGTGCAACCTCAATCCATGTGCCAAAGTGGTTAGATACACATGTACCAATGCATCTCCTCTAAGAAATATCATAAACAATTTTCCCTAGAAGATTGTGCAATGAGGCTAGTATGCTCTCCATTATAATAATAAAGAAGCCGCCCAAAAATAAGAGAGGCCATATGGAACAATGTGCCAACACCATCATTCCACTCTAAAAACATGGGCAAGAGGATGAGGTGACATAGAATAATGTGCAAAGTGGTTAGACCTCTTCAATAAATGTGCAAGGTGGCTGGAACTAAGAGTAAACCATTATAAGTCCTCCAATCAAGTCCATAAATCATGTTCTTCCATGATAACTCATGAGCTAATACCATCAACAAGTCTCTTAATTGTGGGCAAACATGTGGAACGACCTAGAGCACTGTGCATAGAGGATTCCCATGCCTCAAAATATGTGCCAAAGATGCCAAGAAATGGAGTGCTTTACTCCATCAAGCAATCGGTGCCACTGAAGTAATGCCACATCATTTGTTAAGCAGCCAACATCATCTAGGGTGTTCGCAACATCAAGCAGTGATGAACATGAACCATGCACTACTATAGCCCTTTAGAGGGTTATATCAATATAAAAATATCTGCAAGAGAAACGTACTCCATAGTAGTACAAATGAACTATGGTGAACTTACCAATAATGATAATAATAAGCATCATATACTCAAGGCACCCATATAACAAACAAATAATAACATCAACTCTATTGGAAAAGTGCTCTATGGGGATGTGACAATAGTCAACAAGTGTGCAAATAGACACTTCTCCTAAGGACACAACACCCACCTGAAGGTGGTCAATAGAGTCCCACGGAAAGTGTGTGCACCAACCATAATTCTTCCCTAATGCTCCATCAATAACCATGCATGTGTTTGTCATGAATAAAGATAATGCCAACTGAATGACCATTACTAAGGCGTAGGTCTCCATATAACAAAGCATGACTCAATAGTCATCATACTCCTAGTGCAATATTGTTAAATTTGGCAACTAGGGCCAAACTTCACATTGGACAGCTCATATGAGGCAGCTCATATTTTTCTTGGATTCCTTTCCGACAGGTGTAGGATTGATCTAAAGATCATCCCATTCTGATGTGTACAAATGAAGTTACGAATTTATTTTGATTATGGACAAATTGTCAAGGTCGGCCAGCAAATTCATGTAGGCTCAGAAGCCCAATAGTCACGTCTATTCATCCTCAATGATAGCCTATAAATACATGATGCCTCATCCTCATTTGGATACACTTCACTCACCATCTTCTCTCTCCTACTTTGATTGGGTATGAAAATCAGAAGCTGCTCTCCACATGTGTGAAGGGAAGGAAGGGTTTTTCTGTTTCAGCATTGATCAGATTTGACCAAAAATTTCAGAGGATGTTTTGACTGTGTTGACCAAGCGTTGACCTGTTTTTGGTGCGATTTTGGGTGAAGGAATTCTGTCCTAGCAGGCCGCAGATCTGGGCACAAGAACCGAGGCAATCTGACCTCTTGTTTGACCAGCATTGACTGTACTAGGGCTGGCTGCAGGGCTGACTTTTGTTGACCAATTTTGCTGGACTTTTTCAGACTGTTTTGGGCTGATTAGACTTGCTGTTGGAGGCCGAAGTTGACTGGGTTTGACCGAGCTGAATTGAGGAAGAAATCTGCCCTGTTGACCAGCGCTGACTTTCTGTTTCTGCTGTTTGACTGATCAGATTTTCACTGTAATTGGACAAGTGAATATTATACATTGTACTCTCTCTCTCTGCTGAACTTTTGAAGAATTATAAGAAGAATTGATCAAGGGTTTCCCCACATTGGGGTTTGTCTCTGGCTGGTGCCATATCTCGTATCCTCTTTTCTTCTACTGTTATTGTTTATGTTCTATCTGCATTTTACTATCATGTTGATGTGATTGCTAAATTGGAAATTGATATTGGGCTAATAAAGAAATTGAAGTAAAATTGCTCTAAGCATTGAACATACCATTGTTATCCTAAAATTAACAAATATGCATGGGCGTGGTCTTCAATTGGATCAAATACCTCATGCTATATGAGGGGGTAACAATAACATTATTAAATATTTTAGTACATAAGCATAAAGTCATGCTCATCAATGGTTAGTTAACATGTGAATAATTGTTATATAGGTATTACATATCTCACTTTAATAAGTTTTGAATTGTAAATACTGCTAGATGGGTGTTTTAATTCCCATTTTAGACACTGGTTACTTCTCTCCAAAAAATACAAAAGGCAAAAGCTAACCTCATGTATTTAAAAAAAAAACAAAATTCCCATTTTAGAAAGCAATGAAGGCATTGATGTCACAAGGTGAGCCATCATTCATCCTGTAAATAGTTGTGTAAGAGGTCTCCCTTCTATTCTATAGCTATTAACATGTTATGCCTTACATTTTGCAGATAAAATGCTTTCCCTTCTCATCTTAATTATATCAACATTCCTCCATGAGCTGGTTGAATAGAAATAAGAATTCCAACAGAAGACTACATACAGCTTAAACATGTTGGGAGTCATGCCAAAGCATCTATTTATGTTTGAAGTTTAATCAATTCTAAGGATTGCAAAGTCTGTTTGATCGGGTGATTCCAAGTTGCTACTATGCATTTATAACTCACAAAGGTTCAAGTTTGTAATTATAGGCTAACCAAGAACTATTGTTGTTTGGTTCTGCTTAGCCCTGAATTACTTATCATATCACCCAGTCGGTTTTGTAATTTACATTAGTGGTCAATGATCACAAACTTATAAGCTGTTAACCTAACAATAAAAAAATAAATTCCTAGTACGATACCCATAATCCATTTTATTTATGGTATTTCAATACTGGGGCTAAGTGCAAAGTTAGATTCCCTGTTGTTTACAAGCTGAGAGAGTTTTTGAGGCCAAATTCAAGAATAGTAGAGTTGAAGTCATATGATATATGGTTTATATTTGGTCGAGGTTCAGCAATATATCATGTGATTATCTTGTTTATCTAAATTGTTTAAAGGGAAAAATATTGTGTTAATATTTATTTTATTCATGCACCTTACAGAAAGCTGGAAAGTTAATGGTCGAAAACTGCTAATACGGAATACCATCTTAGTGGCAGAACAGTTATTGAGTTCATTTTGATACCAAATAAATTTGTAGAAGGGATGTTTTGAAGAAATTTCCTTCAATTTGCTTCTGAAGTTGATTCTGATTTGCTAGTTGTTCAAACATCAACTTTTTTTAATGTACACTCCAAAGCTATGGCTATGTTGGCTGTTCAGCCAGTCATGTACGATGCCTATGATTTGTGTCCAAGTTCCTCATTTATTTTTTACTCCAATGTTTTGCAGATACTGGTATTGCCAGTGAGAAGGACTGGGGCATCAGTTTGTTAAATGAAAACATCAACGAATCTGGTACCAATGAAGATGGTAGCAGCTGGTACCGTGAAAGTGGAGAAGATATTGGGGAAAATGGATACAGGTGTCGTTGGTCTGTTATGGGTGGCCGCAATGCTGATGACACTTCAGAATGGAGAGAAGCAGTATGTAAATTCAACATATAGTGGGGTTTTTCATGTTAATTATGTAATTTTGTATTTAACTATGTAAATTTTTGGGATTGGATATTTGTTGGGTTTGCTATTATATCATAGCTGCAATTGTCCTCTCTCTTCATTTAACTTTCTAATGCAATCAAATTTGGGCAACATTTTGGTGATAGCCGTATTTCCACAAGGCATAATCCAGATAGACATGGGTACATTCTGGAGGCTTTGGCAACCTTTTAGATATTGTGTCCTTCTAATGCATAGTCCTTAAATCATGTGTTCCTGCTTCAATGTGCAAAAAGTACATTCTAAACATGGACATGATGCTGGCCTACAGGTAACAGGGCTCTCTACTTACGTAGCCAACATGACTTTGAGATGATTGGGTTTATTCCTCCTGAATAGTTTAGTCTCAGAACAGGAAACATATAACAGATTTTCATAGAATGCTGGATAAGATATATCTTTTTGTTAACAGATGGACTTGACATTTTAGACCTTAAATGTGTGAAAGTAAATATTGTAATCTGAAAACAATAATAATTAGTGAACAACCAACTATACATCATGGCTGTGACGACTCTATTTATTCAAGCCTTGGTGCCATGGAAAATTATTTAATAGGAAAACAATGTACTTTTATGAAATTTTAGCTGAAGGATATTATAGTTTTAAAAAATGTGCATGACATATGTATAGTTGTCAATGATGGTCATCTGGCAAACTCCTGCATGTTCATTTTCCGTCCATGACTTCCATGTGTTTCAGATATTTTCACATAATAAAATTTTGTGTCATTAATATTTAAAGAGAAAACAGTACATGCAATTTGCGATATGAAAATCTCAATACCATCTAATGCCATTGGAAATCACAAATATGAGAAGTAAATTGGGACACAATTTTGTTTCTTCCTTGTTATAGCTTGTCTTACACCCTCTTACATTATGCATTAGTATTTTTTCCCCTTTAACCTTGCATAATACGTCTCCAGGAAACCCTGGGCACTTTCCCTCATTTCGAGGATGGTACCTGGACCTTATAAACTATTGTACACTGACCCATCAGGGACATCAAGTGAGGCCCATGTCGGCAGAGGCAACAGGCCCAAGGATTTGACCTCGAGATCTCCTGCTTGCTATTCATTTCACTCAACCACTTGAGCTAACCCACTAGGCTAACATTATCTTAGTTTTGGAAAAGGATGTCATTTTAAACTTAAGATTGTATGCAAATGTTGAGATTTCTTAATATTTCATATTTTCGATGGTCATTTAAAGTTTAAACACATGTTCCTCAGTAACGAGGGTGCCCATACCCACTCCTTAGGTGCATGTTCCTCGCACATGGTGCACCCAACTTGCATTGGGTTGTATTCACATGTTGTGTACATGCACAGGTACATTTGTTCTCCACCCGGGTGCAAAATGATGTGCTCCAATCTCTTGGGCTATGTAACCTATTACTGATCTGATTAGCAGGGTTACTAAGGCCTTGGCTGTTGATTTTCTAGTGCTAGTTAGACAAGCACAATTTTCTGCAACTGATAATTTTTTGCTTTTTGTAAGCAAGAGATATTATATTACCGATAATATTTTACATAGAGTACATTCTGAGAGTAACTGTGAAGGCTAGTGATTAGACGAGGATAAGTCTGCAACGTACTGAGTTCAGACTGGAAAGAACTAGAGAGGGACCATCTGCCTGTGAAAGGGAAACCAGATGGTCCTTCAGTATGATAAAAACTCTGATTGGAAAGCATGGGCCAAACAAAAATGTAGATAGGGCTTACAAAATTGAACAATGGCCCTACAAAAAGGATGCCTACTGGTGAGACCATTGAAGCTTAAACAATAGAGTAGTCAGAAGAAAGACAGTAGCAAATAAAGCATAATAGAAGACCTGGTCAAGTTGCTTGCTTAGCTCTGGAACTGGTTGGCGCTTGCTGTGCTTTGCTGTGGCCTTCTTCACCTGCTCCAGCTTTGCCATGTGTACCTTCTTCTCCCTTTTCTTCAACAATAAGGCAGCCATAGGAACTCATTTCTTGCTGAGAGGGCTCTCCTTTAGCGGTCTGGGCAGTGGTGGGAGACTTCATCTGGGCAGCGTTGTCAACTTTTGATTCAGGCTTCTGGTTGGGAGAGGAGCCTTGGACCACAAGACTTTTGCCTTTCACATCTGCCACTGGAGGACCAGGGAGAAGAGGGGAGCTAGGTTGGTGGGAGGAATTCAAATCAACAGAGCTTTCCATAGAGCTGGTTGTTGCCGAAGTTAGAGGACCAGGAGGGAAATTCGGTATTTGCTGCTGCAGAAAGATGCCCTAATCCACTTCACACGTGTGAAAAAGATAGCCCGAAAACAGTCCCAAAAACTTGACTTTCTTTTCTCCTTCTCGCCTTCCTCTTCTTTGCACTTTTCTCTTTCTTGATCGAACTTGAGTGAAGTGAGTGAGTGATCCAAGTGAGGTCGAAGTCTCCCTTATATATAGGTCTTCCACTAGGTCGAATTGCTCCTTTTAGGCCGACTTGTCTGTTTGAGTAGGCCGACCTTATTTTTGCATCATGACGAGGCCTTGGAGGGTTGTTTGACTCAACTTTGACTCAAATAAATTTTCTTTACAATATGTAACATGCCCCAATGGGTCTTCAGTACATGACAATGACTGAATTTACTAGTAGACTAAATAACAAGCCCTAGAAGCACTCAATGGGTGCTTTACCTACAAATAAATTTCCCTTGACCATGAACCCCATGCCTCATGAAAAACAATAATAAATTTATTTTTCTCTTTACATTAAATACATAAAATCATGATTACGTATGTCATTATGAAGACTGAACCTAGTTACATATTTCAACACTCCCTCTTAACTAGGGAGGTATTCATAATCCATACAAGGTACTTGGACATTCTCAATCTGAAGAATTCTCATAAGAAGAGTTGGATTGGTAAGCCATCTATTTGCATTATACCAACTAGCATTGTGACACAGCAAGGCCTTGACTAACAACTCTATCTCTTCACAAGATCAAAGCACAATGCTAGCAAGACCAATGATTGATAGACACCATCATCATTGTCTCTCAAGGTACATACCCCACCTGGGTGTTCACAGTGTATGTCCTTCCAGGAATATTCTTATCTTGGATTATGAGTCCTCAAAGAATATTGGTCCTCTTCGACTACTCTTATCTTGGATGCCCTACCACATCTTCAAAGAGTATCAAATGCCAGATGCTTTCCCAATCCTCCATTCTTTCTTCACGATATGAAGATAAGAATGATGTGTCTACCTCTCTTCATGGCCTCCACTTAAAGTTACGGCTGTTAGTCTTGGTCTAGTGCAAGACACATGAAGTAGAGAATCATATCTGTCACTCCCTCTTAACCAAGGACGACCAACTTATTCCTATAAAAGGAATGTACCCAAGCTCCCTCTTAATCAGGGACTTGCTTTCCATAGCAGCTCTTTGGTGGAGATCATGGTACCTTCAACTGTTAGTAGAGCTCCTCTTTTCGATGTCATGAATTTCATTGTCTTCATTATCGAGCCTTCATCTTTCGTAGGGCGTTGACCATCCATCACTTTCATGAACCAAATCAGTCATGCCATCCTTCTTTCCATATGAAAGTGATCTTCTAGTCCACATTTGGTTTTTCTTCATACTGCTACCTTTTCCACGTCATGTCCAGGATCTTCCATCCAATTTCATGAGTGCTAGTTGTAGATGACATCTACAACTCTCTTTTCAGTAACCTTGTATCAACCCATCTAGATGATGTTCAAAAATAAAAAACGAACATCAAATCAAAGTTACCTTTTGTGATGGCTTTTTCATCATGATATCTTGCTTGTTTGCAACATCAACATCTTGCACATTCATAAACACATCGCCAAAACTTCATATGTCAAGGGTCTCTTTTCTTTACAGACCTTATCAAGGTCTTCATACCTTCTGTATGGAGATGTCACAGCGAATTCTTCTAGTCATTGGATGTTGATTTCTTATCTTTTCATTCGTGACTATAGTTGCATCTTTCACGATCTCTTCTTTCTTCTCTTCTCATATTGCTTCTTAGGAACTTCTATCCGCTAAGGACAAATGATGGGCCTCCTTATGCTTGGATGCGACTCCTTCCTGCCTTCAGAAAGATGAAAAAAATATTCACTTGCTTGGTGATAAAAATGAAATGTCAAATCATGTATTTATACTCATCGAATCGACTAAAATAAGCCAAGGGACACACCCCTTCACTTGGCTGGGTTGACTTGGTTTCCTAGGCCGACTTGCACTCCAAAAATTAAATTTTTATTTTAATTTTCTTAGGTCGACCTGGAGACCTTTTTGGCATGTGGGAATACTTGCCTATGCTACAAAAAATCAACACTGTCCAAGCACTAGGCGCTTCTAGTAATGTTGATGGTAGAAAGGCAAGACACGAGTGAAAAGTCACTCTCGAACTTGGAAGCAAGCTCACTCAACTGTCTTTGTTGTCACTGCAACTGTTTGCGACTTCCTCTTGCCCTTCTTCCTTTGTGGACATTGAGAAGCAAAGTGGCCATTTTTATGGTAGATATAGCATTTGATCTTTGTTCATATCTCTTTTGCTTAGACTGCTATCCCTCTCACTGACTATCACCCTTCTTGATGGGAACTTTCCCTTTGGTCTTCTTCATCTTGTTGACTAGGGCCAAGTTTTCATCTACTCTAGCTCCTCCTTGCTTGTTGGTCCCAGACTCTTTACGAGTCTCCTCTTGCATATAGTCATCCCAAAGTCTCTCCCAATTGGGAAGATGTTCTCGAGCACAGATGCCCATGATGAATGGTTCCCAAGCCTTGGCGAACACATTCAGAGCAACATTCACTAGCTTTGCGTCCAATACAACTTCTCCAATCGATGCAAGTTGGTCACGGATCTATGTGATCCTCAAAAGGTAGTTGGTAACATTGTCGGAGGGGCTCATTCTGCACTCTCCGAGCTTAGTTTTGAGAATCATTTTCTGACTCATGTTATCACTTTGAAAAAGCGATACTGAGGCATCAAACATCTCCTTAGCTCTAGTCTTTTCCGCAACGTGCAGAATTAGATGATCCTTTCTAGCTTCAAGGATCACCATCTGTGCCTCTATGTCCTTATCCCACGTTGCCTGCACTACAAGGTCTATTATTGCTGGTCTTTGCATGCTCCTTGTTGTCACCCAAAGTGTACAGCAAGGGCCACAATGTTCAGGGCGGGGGCTGTCACTCTGATCCCTGCCCACTCCGTTCTAGCTCTCTCCTAGGCAAGCTAAGGGGGGTAGTCCCTAAACGGTGAAAGGGTGGATGATGAAGGGAAACTTGTTGGAAACCAACAAGTTCTAGGAGATGCACTTAGGATTATCTTGTTAACTTGACTTAAATGTAAGAGTGATTAATTGAGCAGTGCTTAGGCTATTCAATTAGATTAGACTATTTAGATTTAAAGTTATGAGACCAGTGCCTTCAACTGCAATGCTCAGAGAAATTAATTTGCAGAATAAATGCATTATCAAGTCACAAGATAACAAGTGATGTTTAAGGAAAACGAGTTAGAGAATGCAATGCAAACCAAGTTAAGATGATGATGCAAAGGATAAAATGACAATTATTCAACTTGCATTCGAGGTGGCAAGATCACAAGAGATGAGAAACTGCCAGCAATATTACTGCCTCTTAGAAAATGTGTTAATATGCTTGAAACCTCAAATAAAATAGATGCTTGAAAAATATAGTGCTACAAGCTTATGATAAAGTTGGCAAAACAAAACACAAGTACAGTGATAAGCAAATGCTCCAAAATTTTACTTGTTTTGACAGTTGAAACAATTCGAACTTGCTAGAGATCCTACAATTATTAGATTGGCAGATGAGAAATTCTAGGATATACACTAGAGAAGACAACAAATTTCCCAATTAGATCCTTCGAATGCTTAATAGCAAATTCAACTGTGAATGTACTTTTTGCAGATGCAGGAATGCCTTCAACAATGCAATGATGCAACTGCACTTCTCATGAAATGCTAGAGCTAACAAGAATGCAATGGTACAGGAATGAGGGAATACGAGATTCATGATAAGATTAATGCTTCATAGTCATCCAAAAGAGCACAAATGACACTCAGATCAGTCCACTGTCATTAAAAGATGGACAATTGCAACCTGCTGCCAAGTATATATCAGTCAAATGAGATATAAGCACAAGCACAATGATAAGCTAGATTGCTAACAGTAAAACAAGTCAATCCCAAAGCAATCAGCCTATCCAATAATCATTTAATAAATGCACCAGACTTCAAAGATGTTGCTGCCAAGAAATACAAGCCTATTGCAATCACATTCCAGATTCACAATGTCATACCATAGACCATTAGCTGTGTATTCATCAATCAATTTTAATGCTGCAAACATTATGCTCCAGGGGAAACAAAATCACAGGTGCTTTGGGACTGTTTACTGAAGCAGAGATAATGATATTGGATACAACTCCAATTGTGATATGTTTCACGGTTAGAACAAGTAAAGAATGAAACAATCAAAAGCGATGATGTAATTAACTTGAATATTATACTTCAGTGATAGAAAACTTGCATCAGACTTTGAGAGGAACCACAGTCTATATGTAAGCATAATAATTAATTTACTTATAAAATGGTGCAATAAATGTTCCTTTAGGCAGCTTAGCATATTGAAGCAACAAAACTTATAGCTTGTTGACTTTAATTGTTAAAATACACAAAGGTATTTGTAATAATAATTTATTAATATATAAAAATTTACAAGTATGAGAAATGTTACAATGAGGCCTGCTATATATTACCAAACCCCATGGGCAGGAGTTCTTTTCATGACTGGGCATGCATTTATAAGGACATGCCTTTTCACTTAACATATGACATATTTTAAGATTAAATCAATCATAATATAATAATAATATAATAATATACAATATAAATATTTTTATTTTATTATTTGTTATGAATTATATTAAACATAGACAATATAGACACACATACATATATAGAGACATATAAGATTCTCAGAGCTAATATTCAATTAAATTTAACATTTAATGTATGATATCGTCAATAAATTGGACATTCGATTCTCATTACATTTGTGAAAACATATTAATTTTAATATATATATATATATATATATTAATATTAATTAATTATATACTTATTATGTAATATTATAGTTTTATATATTATCTGATTCAAACGATATATATATATATATATATATCTTAACTATTGGTTCGAATGTTAGGAAAGAGTTCGAATATGACGGAGAGGTCACACCTTTGGACCGACGACTCTGAAGACAAAACACTGTTTTGATCGATGGCTACTTGTGGAATTGTGTGGGTCTGCAACATTAATAGGGTGTTGGGTAGATAGGCCAGCAGGTGACAGATGGGACAATGAGCACTGTCGGGAGGAAGGTGGCATGCTAGACTGCGGCCTAGCAATGTTGTGAGTTTGTTGGTTGTGGATAGGCATCGATTGTGGACAGGTATGAGGGTTGGTTGAGGAGACAAATTGACATACGGTGAGATAGAAGCCAATAGGTGGACTAAACCGTGGACGCGGGGTGTGACGGGGTCTCGGGTGCGGTCAATGAATAGTGTTCTATCAGCGGAAGCGGAAAAAAAACCAACAGGGTGAAAGTTTCAGCAGACCGACAACACAGGGAGGAGGTGACAAAGTCGTGTTGTTTCGATGGAGCAACGAACGATATGGAAACAGTGGATAGTGAGGTGTAATGTATGCCAGACAAACACGAGATCATATATAGTGGAAATTGAAATTGTGGTACAGGAAGGTGGCTCTGATCATAGTTTCTGTTGCTTTGAAACATAAGCGCAGGGCCTTCCTCCTCCTCATCTTGTTCTCTTTTTCTCTTTCTATTATTGGGTTTCTGTTAGGCCCCTACACTACTAGTGTAACCTCTTATTGTTATTAGTACAACCCCCTTATTATATTGTTGTATCCATGTAATCCCCATATTGTTACTATTATGCCCCATAGAAGCCCACTATTGTTATTATTGTGCCCTTACATTATTATTGTGATGTCGGCTCTGATTATATTATGACCCCTTAGACTCCTATATATAGAAAATAGGTCTTTTCATTTGTATCATCTAAGAATTGTTCATTTGTGTAATGTAAAGGAGGTTGTCCCCTCGAAGACACTGAATTCTAAGGCGTTGATCTATCTTTTCTATCTTTTTGTGAGCTGGTTTCGTAACATTTGGTATCAAAGCTTTGGATGCTAGGGTTTCGCTGCTTCAAACAGGTCATCGTGGCATTTTCGCTATAACTTTTTTTCTGCGATGTTTCAGATGCTAAAAAAAACCCATTTCGGTTAAAATCGTTCTGAACTTCGAGTTTGAATTTCAGAGATTTTCGTATTATATTTGTGGAGATATGATTTGAGGAAGTTGGCCTTTTTGCAGAGTCCTAAATTAGATTCCAAACAGGTGACCTGGGGAAAATAGTCATAACGTTTGCTTTGAGCATCAAATTGAAATTTCGTAAGAAGTTACAGAAAGAGGACAAACTATAGTTTCCTGTGTATAATTTGTAGATCCTAAGGTGAAAACAGTGACACGTGGCACTTCATACAAGTTCGCTTTTCTGAAAAGGTATATAATTAGATCATGTCGGGAGATTGTGCATAACTCTTTCTTGGAGTATCTAAATTCGATCAGACTGGTGCCATTGGAAAGAGGATGCAAAGGGCTACTGCAGGTCACAATTTCAGAACTTAAAGATCCAAAAGTACAGAGTTACAATCGTTTCAAGATCGACCTCCTAAAATCAAGAAAAAGCGAGATGAGGAAGTTTGATGCAAAGATCCGATAAATTGGATACTATAGATGGAGAAATATTTTGATCTACATGGTGTACCACTATTACAAAAGGTATGTATTGCATCTTTATATTTAGAACAGGATCAATTTTTATGGTATAAACGACTTTGTTCTCGTAAACAACTTGTTACGTGGTTAATTTTCACGAAGGAAATTATAGCACATTATGAGAATACAAAGAGCAACACCACAACAATTGGAAGAAAAAAGAAAAAAAGGGCTTTGTTACAAAGTGGAAAACAAAATTATGGCAACAAGGAATTCTACCCCTCACAACTATAAATATGGAAGTGTTTTTTCTCCTAGCCTTCCACAACCTACAAGGTTTACACCATAACAATTGGAAGAAAAAAGAGAAAAAGGGCTTTGTTACAATTGTGATAGAAAATGCACTAACGGTCATAAGTGTGCTGAGAAGAAATTATTTTACATAGATTACAAAGAGGAGGAAGAAAAGGATCAAGAAACATCAAAAGAAGAGGATATACGCCAGGACCCAACCCCAGAGAAAGAAGAAATGAATCCAACCATATCTTGTAAACCATTGGCAAGAATTACCACTCCTCAAACTCTCAAGATAGAAGGACATATCAAGAAGAAAAGGGTTCAAGAAGTGAAAGATCACATCAAGAAAGAAGAAATGAATCCACCAAATCTTGTATGCATTGGCCGGAAATACCACTCCCCAAAAGATCAGAAAGAGGACTATCAAAAAGAAAAATGTTTAAGAATGAAAGATCACATCGAGCATCAAGAATGAATCCGACCATTCTGTAAAGCATTGGAAGAATTACCACTCTCAAACTCTCAGATAGAAGGACATATCAAAAAGAAAAAGTTCAAGCCAATGAATATCACATCGAGCACAACAAGAAGTTCTCCAACTTTAAAGGATAGCCACTTTGGTGCAAACGAAGAAACAATGGTAGATCAACATCGTAGTGAAAAATGTTTTGATGTAGGTGATTGGGTATTTTTATTGCTACATCTCAAGCAAGCTATTTATGAGAAGCAAATGTTGGCAATACTACATGCACTTCAGAAATTACGACCTTACCGAATGGGAAGACACTTCAAAGTAAAAATGGATCCCGATAGTCTTAAATACTTCTTAGAACAATCATTATCTTTAGAAGAACAGAAAAAATGGGTCACAAATATGTTGGGTTATGACTTTGACATCATCTATAGAAGAGGGAAGCAAAATTTTGTTTCAGATGCATTCTTAAGAAAGGACGAGGATGTGGAAGCATTGTTTTGTGCTATTTCTATTATCCAACCAGATTGGATAAACGAAGCAAGGGATGAATGGAAGAAGGACGAAGAAATATGGCCACTCATTCAAAAGTTGCAGAAGATCCCAATTCAAACAATATTGCCAGAACTTGAAGAGGAAGGAAAAATCATATTGGAACCTAGGAGCAGTCATAGAAACAAGAACCCGACAGCTACGAATCGATCAATTTTAGAGTATCTCATCAAGTGGAAGAACTTACCCACTGAAGATTCCACATGGGAGGACAAGAATTTTATACAGAAGCATCAAGAACTACTCAAGCGTTGAGGACAACACTTTTTGAAAGAGAGGGGCATGTTAGGCCCCTATACTATTAGTGTAACCCCTTATTGTTATTAGTACAACCCCCTTATTATATTGTTGTACCCATGTAGTCCCCATATTGTTACTATTGCGTCCCATAGAAGCCCACTATGGTTATTATTGTGCCCTTACATTATTATTGTTATGTTGGCTTTGATTATATTATGACCCCTTGACTCCTATATATAGAAAGGAGGTCTTTTCATTTGTATCATCTAAGAATTGTTCATTTATGTAATGTAAAGGAGGTTGTCCCCTCGAAGAGGCTGAATTCTAAGGCGTTGCTCTATCTTTTCTATCTTTTTGTGAGTTGGTTTCATAACAGTCTCTGGGTGCAGTATTGTCTGCATTGCTTTTTGAAGTATGCCAGTTTGTTGGAAGGGAAATATCCAACAGCTTTGAAATAATCCAAATGTCGTTTCGTTAAGTAGAAGTAAAGGACGTGCCCTGGAACGATGTTTAAGAGAGTGAAGCAGAGTTTCTCGTGCCATGAAAGAGCATAGGAGGGTCGGAGAACAAAGGCTGCGAGCACAGGGTTATTTGCATATCTTTCTGCCTCTTGCTAGATCTTGTAGAGCATGGAATTAATCTCCTCATTGGGTGCAGTTATGAACATGATATTTACCCATCCTTGCTTTCCCATCATCCAAATTGCTTCCTTATAATTGATAGGATAATTCCTTGCCCCTTGAGGCGCAACTCCAAATGCCTTGATTAGTCTCTCAGACACTTCTATTGTCTTCTAAAGTTCTTTCATCTTCTTTGTTTCATATGCTTCCAAAGCCTATCATTTCCTTAGTTGAATATCTTCCATTTTTGAGTATTGATTGATCTCTCGCAACTTGCACTTGAAACTTTCTATTATGATATTTCCTGATAGATTAATGCAACCACTGAAGCCTACAATTGAAACCACCATGATTGTACGACTTTGAGAAAGAGGTAACTCCAGAAGAAACTTTTCAAATGCATATAGTCGTACTCTTCCCTTAACTTTGACATACTTCGACTAGTCTTCCGCTGAGGTTTCTTCACCACTTTTGAAAACATCCATGACTGTTTCAACAACAAACGGATTTAATTGCACAGTTCCGTCCCAAGTGTTGATTTGGGGTAGCATCAGAGGTGCTCTAGCCATGAAAATTGGTGGCGAGGCTAAAGCACATGAGATCTCCAAGACCCAGAAATGGTTTGGGGAAATTCTACACGGTGAAAGAGATATTAAAATAATTAATATTTTTAATGGGTTCCTAAGTCTAAACTTAGGAAAATAAAAATATTAATGGGTATTAATATAAAACTGGGTTAGAAGGTTCTAAATGACATGGATCGAGCCCAATCTAATCTTAGTCGTTGATTAGAGATATAATCTCAACCTTTGAAGACTTGACATAAAAAATGTAAGAGGATTTGGGGTAGCATCAGAGGTGCTCTAGCCATGAAAATTGGTGGAGAGGCTAAAGCACATGAGATCTCCAAGGCCCTGAAATGGTTTGGGGAAATTCTACACGGTGAAGGAGATATTAAAATAATTAATATTTTTAATGGGTTCTTAAGTCTAAATTTAGGAAAATAAAAATATTAATGGGTATTAATATAAAACTGGGTTAGAAGGTTCTAAATGACATGGATCGAGCCAAATCTAATCTTAGTCGTTGATTAGAGATATAATCTCAACCTTTGAAGACTTGACATAAAAATGTAAGAGGAGGCTTGAGGATCAATTAGAGATACACTTGAGTGATCAGTCAGTTCGATTTTCTAGAGCGGGGTTTGCTAAGAGAAATCGAACTAGTGATCAGAGTTGCAGCGACGGGCAGTGAGTGCATAGCAGAGAGGCAGAGATAGTGCTGGAAGATCGACACAAAGGCAGAGAGGTAGACACAGAGGCAGAAGGAGCCACACAGAGGCCAACAACGACTGTGCAAAGGGCTAGAGGTACCGCGTGAGTGACACAGAAGATGTAGAAGCGATGTAGAGGGCCAAAGAGGCTGCACAAAGCCTTAGAGGGCTAACACAAAGGGTTTCAGGCTAACGTAGAGGTCAGGAGGGTTGACGCTGAGCCTCAGAGAGGTGCTGGAGAGAGTTTCGTGGAGCAGACTTTTAGAATATTTGCTTTCGAAGAGAGGTATTACTGCCAGATAGATTTCTCTGTAGGGTGAGCCAGTTTCGCACCCAGTGGTACTCACGAAAAGTTGGTTAATAATAAAACCCTCAGAACTGCTGCATCGGTTTTCCCAAGTTGGGTTTTTTCGCGGACAATTGTCCAAAAATAACGGTGTCCCTTGTGTGTTTGTCTATTTTTTTAGTTGATGATCTGTAGATGGTTGAGACTACATTGTGTTTATTTCAGTATTTATATGGTTAAATAACTTGTTCAGTAATTAAACAAGTTGGAGAAATAAACCAGATAGTGTGGGAAAATTTCTAACGGGTTAGACTTAGAAATTTCAACATGGTATCAGAGGGTTGCAGATCACAGAAGAGCTGAAGGCACCAACTAAATTGAAGAATTTACAGCAAAAACAATTGTCCCCAGTGACAGAAGTTGTTCCTAAGCAGAAAGCAACAGAGAAGCGGTGACGCAAAGGACCTGTGTCATCAGTTCGAGCCAGAGAAGGGGCCAGCGCAGAAGAAGTGAGAGGCAGAAGATGCTCACGAAGAGCCACATCATCCTGCTCAGCCAAGTAGGAGTCACACAATTGGCTAGTGGAGCGGGATTGCGCAGAGCCTAGAGGCTCAGTTCTTCAGTTGCTGGGGCATAGGAAGGTGTGGGCAGATGTGGAGTGTGAAGCTGGTGGGGTGCTGTTGCTGTTGAGGTAGAATAATATCTAACAGGACAAAACCAAGGTAGAAGGGAGTCGCTACCTAGGCGGATTTCTAGCCAAGAAATCCAGATCAGTGTTGCAGGAGAAAAGGAGATCGGAGAGCTACGATTCGACTGTTGGCAGAAGGATTTCCATGAGGGAAATCAAGACTCAGAGGAAGTCTAAAGGAGAACTTCCAGGAGGGAAGTAGAGACTCAGAGAGAGTCGAAGAGAGAACTTCTAGGAGGGAAGTATAGACTCAGAGGAGTCGAAAAGAAGAGAAGAGATGGCCATGACCGGATTGAGGGATTAGGATAGGTTGGATGGAGCATCCAACTTTGTCATCTGCAAGGCCAGGGTCTTGTTTGTTCTGGATAGACATCGCATCAAGGCCTTCGCCTTGAGAACCGTGGCTATCCCAGTAGACCTAGCTGATAACGAAAAGTATGAGGATGCAATGGCCAAGGCAAAGTGCATAATCCTTGATGGGGTCAAGGATCATGTAGTTCAGCATATTGCCGAGAAGAATACGGCAAAGGAAATGTGGGATACCTTGACGACGTTGTATCAAGACACTTCTCTGTAGAGGAAGATGCTACTAGAGAATCAATTGTGATCATATCAGATGCAGAAGGGGGAGCAAATAGATCAATTCCTCAGCAGGTTCCAGGAGATTTGGGACCAACTGACTTCCATAGGGGCCACGTCGGATCAGGAGTTAATGTGAGGACCGCCCTGAACGTAGTCTCCGAGGAGTGGGAGACATTTGTCCAAAGCATTTTGGGCAGAGCGAATCTTTCAGATTGGTAAGAACTGTGGGCAGCTGTTTGCCAAGAAGAGATCAGATGGCTGATGAAGGCGGGAAGTAGTGGCAAAGGAGCTCGGGTGAAGAAAGAGGAGGAAGAGGAGGCGACTTTGGTATCTGCGGGGCAGCAAGGGAAGATGAAGAAAAATGGCCTCTCCAAAGATTAAGTGCTTCAACTGTGGGGAGCTGGGCCATTATGTAACCCAGTGTCCTAGGAAGAAGAATAAGGGAGAGGCGTCTGACTCCAAGGCAGCGCCGGTTAAGGCAGAGGAGGTAGAGGATGATGACGATTGTGCCATGAGTGTTCATGTACCTCTAGAGAAGAGGTGGGGAGACATTGAGCTATAGTCAGGAGGACTACAGAAGATGTGGGGCAGGATCCTTGAGGTACCCAAACTCTTGGATCGTATCTAGTTACGGGAGCCCCGAAGAGACAGTAGCAGGATGACGGATGTCGGTAAAAGCGGATGCGGATGGAGTGACAAAACATTGCTAGAGTGCAATATTCCTTGGCAGCGCAGAGAGGGTTGCAACAATGCGAGAGGCATAGAGGAGGTTGCAGCAGTGCGTGAGGCACAAAGTTGTTGTAGCAGTGTAGAGATAGCAGAGGGAGCACAAGATAGCAGCAGAGAGAGCTTCAACATCATGAGGTTTTCTAGTCTGACAAGAATGTCAGTCGTTGGGTAGATCAGTTACTATCATCTCTGTAACTGAGTTGCAGTGTAGCAATAGCAATGGTAGTGCTATAGGCAACACGATGCAGCGTGAGGAGAGAGGGCTGCAATGTAGATGCAAAGTTGGGAGGAAGGACCAGTAGCAGCACAGATGTAGAGGAGCTATCGTACAGATGTAGCAGTGGCAATGGTAAAGCCATGGGCAACAGTACAGGATGCAACAATGCAGAGGATGTTGGGCAGGAAGGCCAAGCATCAACACAGGTACTGGTGCCGGATGGTCAGGGTGATGCCTAGTGGTGGAGTATTACTAGAGCATATTCCTCGCTAAGAGGGAGTGTTGATTTGGGGTATAGCATCGAATGTGCTCTAGCCATGAAAATTGGTGGAGAGGCTAAAGCACATGAGACCTCCAAGACCCATAAATGGTTTGGGGATATTTTGCCCGGTGAAGGGGATATTAAAATTATTAATATTTTTAATGGGTTTCGAAGTCTAAACTTAGGAAAATAAAAATATTAATGAGTATTATAAAACTGGGTTAGAAGGTTCTAAATGACATGGATCAAGACAAATCTAATCTTAGTTGTTGATTAGAGATGTAATTTCGACCATTGAACAGTCAACAAAAAAAGTATAAGAGGAGGCTTGAGGGTCAGTTGGAGATACAACAAAGTGATTAGTTAGTTCGATTTTCTAGAGTGAGGTTTGCTAAGAGAAATCGAACCAGTGATCAAAGTTGCAGCAAGGGGCAGTGAGTGCTAGAAGACTAGCGCAGAGGCAGAGAGGCAGGCACAGAGCCAGAAGGAGCCATGCAAATGCCAACAGTGACTGTGCAGAGGGCCAGAGGGCCTAAGTGAGTGACATCGAGGCTGCAGAAGTGATGCATAGGGCCAGAGAGGTTGCGTAGAGCCTCAAAGGGCTGACGCTGAGCCTCAGAGAGGTGCCAGAGAGAGTTTCATGGAGGAGACTTTCAGAATATCTGCTTCTGAAGAGAGGTATTACTGCCAGATAGATTTCTTTGTAGGTTGAGCCAGTTTGGCACCCAGTTGTACTCAAGAAAAACTGCTTAATAATAAAACCCTCATAACTGCTACACCGGTTTTCCCAAGTTGGGTTTTTCCGGGGATGATTGTCCAAAAATAACGGTATCCCTTGTGTGTTTTTCTATTTCTTTCAGTTGATGATTTGTAGATGGTTGAGACTGCATTGTGTTTATTTCAGTATTTATATGGTTAAATAACTTGTTCAATAATTAAACAAGTAGGAGAAATAAACCAGATAGTGCAAGAAAATTTCTAACGAGTTAGACTTAGAAATTTCAACACCAAGGTATAAGATGACAATTGCGTTGCATTTCCCTCTTGCCACTCATTCAGACCATCAAAATCTTTAATTTTCCTGCTTCGACTTTCACTTTTCCATTCTCCAATGAGCATTCTCTTGCGAGAGACAGAAATATCATCTAATAAACTAGCTTTGCCTTCTTCCAAGTTACCTTGAAGGATGTTTGCCCATTCTGTAGATTCTTCATTCTGAATAGTGTTAACAACTTCTGCATCTTCATTAGATTGATCTTCCCTTGAACCTATATATTCATCAAGAGACATTATTTCAGGAAGTTCCTTACGTTCCCTCATTACCTCTTCAGTAACAATTTTAGCGGGACTCATGTTCGATGCATCTATTCCAACTACTTGACCATATAATGTACACGATGGGAAAGAACCAGGGGAATTTGAACCATTGCCATTTTCATTATGGTCAAGACTATCCATTGCACCAACAACTTCATCCACATTAATTTTAGCTTCATCTGGATCCTCATCTTGATCTATATCAACTTCATCGGAATCATCATCTTGATCATTTTCTTCTTCTCTTGCTTTACCTTGTTTCGTTTCTTCAATGTTGCTATTATCTTCCTTATTATCGATTTTCTTTAGACGTGCTGTAACTTCTACATATGATATTTCCCATCGCTGAAGCTTTTCTTGAATTTTACTTAATTGCTTAATAAATTCAGGATGTAAACGTAATGGCATATTGTGCGGGGATAATGTTCAAAGACTCGCATGGTTATATTGTGCGACGGATAATGTTGAAGGACTCGCATGGCTTCGATATCCATGAAGCAACAAAACTTATAGCTTGTTGACTTTAAATCTAAGTTGCAGGAAAAACAGGTACAGAGGGTGTTTCTGCCCGGAAACGAAACGGAAACGCGTTTCGGCGTACTGTACGGCCTGGAAACGCGTTTCCGGCTGTACGGGCACGTTTCTCGAAATGGAAACGTGCCCGTACGGGCCCCGTTTCCCCAAAAAAATGACTTGTTTTAAATTTTTTTTTTTTTCTAATTAGTTTTTAATTTTTTTTAGGGTTTCTAAGCTGTTCTAGAAACCATTTCTAAAGTTATAAAAGAGCAGTGTCTCTCATTCTCTCATCACACTATTCAGCAAGGAGTTTCTCTTGGAGATTGGCAATTGTTTCAGTAGCTGGTGTTTTGAGCAGTGAGCAAAGTAGATTTCAGCAGCGGGAGAAAGGGATTTCAGCAGCAAGAGAAGGAGATTTCAGCAGGAGATTTCTGTAGCAGCAGATTTGGCTCAGCTATAGCCATATTTCTCTTCTCTTTTCTGGCATTTCCGGGTAGTTTCAACCACAGAAAATTAATTTGGGTAAGCCACATTCATTTTGTTAGTTTTTTCTTACTATTTCTTCAATTTTTCTAGGGTTTATGCAGCTAAATTGCTGAAAAACGTTTTTTATTTATAGATTTGTTTTTTAAATTTATTTTTGCAGCAGATTTGGCTCAACTACAGCCATATTTCTCCTCTTTTCTGGCATTTTAGGGTAGATTCAGCCACAGAAAATTAATTTGGGTAAGCCACATTCATTTCTTAGTTTTTTTCTTACTATTTCTTTAATTTTTCTAGGGTTTATACAGCCAAAAATATGAAAAACGTTTTTAAATTTTATTATTTACAGATTTGTTTTTTTAATTTATTTTTGCAGCAATGGCTTCCAGCCAAAGTGCAGCTGCAACTTCAAACCCTAGGGCCAACCCAAGGGCTGAATATTATCCTCTTTGGAGGCATGTGACGAATCTTAAAAAATGTGGAGGTGGTGGCTCATGGGAATGGCGATGCACTCTTTGCAATAATACGTACAAGGGCTCCTACCCAAGAGTGAAGGCGCATTTGTTGCATGGAGGAGGACATGGGATTCTGGGTTGCACAAAAACATCAGATCCGTTGGTAAGGAGGGCATATCAAAGAGAGCAAGATGAGGCGGATGGTACTAAGAGACGGCATGATGAGCATACTCAGGCTACATCTAACATTGAGCCAAGGATTGTAGTTGAAGCAAGAAAGAGGAGAGCTGGTCACACTCAAGAACATGAACAAGCAGCACCCAAACATACCAGAGGCTCAGGGGCATCCCAATCAGTTCATGATAGCATAATTGCTAGATTGGTGAATGTGCAAGCAAGAGAAGAAGCTGATTCCAGAGTGGCCAGGTGCATTTATGCATGTGGTATCCCATTCAATGTTGTTCGCTCTCCTTACTGGCAAGATATGATAAGGGCAGTTAACAAAGCTCCTCAAGGGTACAAGGGACCCAACTATGAGAAAGTCAGAACCCAGCTTCTCAAAAATGAGAAGGAACTTGTGGAGGACGTTTTAGCTCCAATTCGTTCTTCCTAGAGTAGCTCTGGGGTTACCATAGTCTCAGATGGTTGGATAGATATGAGGCGCAGACCATTGATAAATATCATTGCCACTTCCCCCAAAGGAGCAATGTTTATCAAGGCAGAAGATTGCTCAAGAGAGGTGAAAGATGCACAGTTCATTGCTGATGTTATTATAAAAGCTATTGAACAAATAGGGGCTAACAGGGTGGTGCAAGTTATCACGGATAATGCACCAGTTTGCAAAGTTGCAGGTTTGATTATTGAGGGGAGGTATGACCACATATTTTGGACACCATGCATTGTCCATAATCTGAATCTGATCTTAGAGGAGATCGACAACAAAGTTTCCTGGATAAAGGAAGTCACAGGGAAAGCAAGGGAGATTATCAAATTCATCACCAACCACCACCAGTCTCAGGCCATATTTCGAGAGTACTCCAAATTGGAGTTGTTAAAAGTTGCTGAGACAAGATATGCCTCAAACTTCGTGATGTTGCGCCACCTTGTTGAGGTTAAGCATGCATTAGTTTCTATGGTGGTGAGTCAATTTTGGCTTGAGTGGAGACAAGCAGATTCAGAGCGGGGATCTATGGTGCGTAGATTGTGCCTTGATGAGGATTGGTGGAGCAAGGTAGATTTCTTGCTGAAGTTCACAACCCCTGCATTTGAGCTTCTCCGAAGTGCTGACACTGACCAACCTTTCTTGGGAGAGGTATATGATGGCATGGATTCCATGGTTGAGAAAACTATGGAAATCATTTCGCAAGAGTCTCCACAACTTTTGTTTGTTGATGATCATTTTGCTGGTTTGATCAAGAAATCATTGTTGATAGGTGGAACAATTCCAATACTCCATTGCACACTTTAGCACATGCTTTGAACCCCAAATTTTATGATGAGGAGCTTATTGCTCAAAGCAATGGGAAGAGGAAGGCACCCCATAAGGATAGAGAGGTGGCTAATGGGGTGAAAAAGGCCCTTATGAGAATGTTTCCTTCTCATCTACATAGGGAGGTAAAGGAGGAATTTGCCAGTTTTGCTGCAGGAATAGATGATTATGTAGATATATCAGCTTTGGAGGAGAGAAGCACCATGAATCCAGTCAGATGGTGGATTTGTCATGGAGCAAATGGTGTACATTTGCAAAACCTTGCCATTCGTATTCTTTCACAAGTGGCAAGCTCTTCATTAGCAGAAAGGGATTGGAGCACTTATGGTTTTATTCATTCTGTGAAGCGCAATAGGTTGGGCTCACAGAAAGCAGAGGATCTTGTTTATGTGCACTCCAACCTTCGCCTTGCATCTCGTAGGGGTCTAGAATACAACAGTGGTCCTTCTAAAGAATGGGATGTGGATGCAGAAAATCCTGATTTGGATCTCTCTCTTGCTGCCCTGAATATTGAGGACGATTCTGGAAGTGGAATTGGTGCATCATCTTCTTCAGCACCACCATCCACTGTTGAGCATTCTGCTGCTTCTATTTTTGATGAGGATTGTTATGATGAGGATTAGTCTTTTGTGACTTGTGTCTATAGTTCTTGCAGCCTTATAGTCTTTATTGTACTTGCAGCCTCATATACTAATATAAATAAAGGCTGATTTTGGATATTTCCAAGTTCCTATATTTTATTTCATTCTGTGATGATCCATGAGTAAATGTGATGTAAATTTAATCTTAATGTTAAAAATGGTATTTTCATTAATGCTTTTAAATGATTGCACATATATATAATTAATAATTTTTAATGTTTTTAATATATATATATAGTATATTATTATATATATTCGTGTTTCATCCCCCGTTTCCAAAATTTGGGGAGGTCGCGTTTCGTTTCGCTTCCCCGTTTCGTTTCGCTTCCGCGTTTCCCCGTTTCGTGCAACTTAGCTTTAAATGTTAAAATACACAAAAATATTTGTAATAATAATTTATTAATATATAAAAAAGTACAAGTATGAGAAATGTTACAATGAGGCCCTGCTTATATACCTACGCAGTTGTCTTTTCATGACTGGGCATGTCTTTTAGACATGTCTTTTCACTTAACTATTGACTATTTAGTATTTTAAGATAATCATCATTTGATTATTTATTATTTACATTTATTTTTATTTATTTATTTGTTATGAATTATATTCATAACACATATGTGAATGTAATCCAATAAAACTCTGAAAATCTTAATGCCAATGATTATTAGAACTTGCTGAAGTAAATAGTGAAAACAGTCTTTTTCAAAATGAGCTAACAAAAAACTGAATTTCGGAGACCTATAAATTGACAACAACTGTGTTTTATGACAGCAGTAAGCTATGGATGGCAAATCAGTGAGCAAAAATTTTGTGAGTTAACTATCTTCACAAAAATGTCCACGATGAAGGTGCAAAGCAATTTTATGATTAGACTTTGTATGATAGTCACTGTAAATATTTTATGATTAGACTTTGTGTGACAGTGACTGTAAATTAAAATTTCGTGCCAATGATTGTTTTACAGTTTGAAATTGTTTTCTCATGATGTGAAAATAGGTGAAGGATAAAGGGTTAAGAAATCAGAACCTGAGGCCCTAGGCCTTTGAAGTCACTTGCCCAAACACAATTTCTCTGCAAAAAATTGATGGTGAATCAACCATAATTTGGTTTCTCCTCCACAATGATTGAATCAAGCCCAAAATACTCCGAACAACATAAGAAGGGAGCCTAAATGGGCTTGGGTTAAGGCCTTGAAAGCAGGTCTGTGGGCTGCTAGGAGAGATAAAACAGTGAGGGCTTAGGAGGAGGGCTGCTAGGAGGATTAGGACAGCAAAACGGAGAGATAGGGCTAGGATGAGAGCTTTAGGGACAGAGAGAGATGTGGAGGCCGAGAGGGAGACAACATGGGAGGGGAAAAAATGGCAGGCCTTAGGCAAGCAAAAGGAGGATGGAACAGGCAGCAGGGAGGGGCTGAGCTGTGAAGGAGCAGGGTTAAGGAAAAATGATTAACGCTAGAAGGAAAGGAGCAGGAGGAGGGGACGCAAGTTGAGGGTTAGGGAGGGCTGCTGTGGCAGCGAGCAAGGAGGGTTAGGGGCTGTTTCAGGCCTTAAAAAAATTAAAACTTGACCAAAATTTTTTGAATTCCGAAATGAGATATTTTTGCCTTCAATTGTTCTCCAATAATTAGTGTCAAAACCCCCGATTTGAATGCTTCAATGAAGGATTTAATCGCCTAATCCATGTAAACAATCTTTGAGCCCAGATCTTGCCCTCCAGGGTCAGATTGGCTCAGATCTAAAGATTTCCTTGGCTGATTTCTCAGATATATTCCTGCACAAGTAAAAAGAGAAAAACCCAAACCCAATACCCAATATGTATAAAAATAGGGAAAATCCCAAAAACCCAACTGTTAAAATTCAAAATTATGTTACAAAACTTCAGATCTACACAAATAAATAACAGATCTATACAAATAATATACAGATCTATTAGATTTGAGGAGTATGGGTCCAACTCCGTTCTCAAGTCTGTAGATTTATGTTTTTCCTAGCCAAATCTAACAATTTAGCACAATATTTTGAAAATAAATAATTTTTTAAGTTTTAGGTACTAGCCCAGGACAACCCTGCAAGATATAATTCGTTAGATAATCTAGGAATTTTAAACTGGAAGACTCTTCAGATCTTAAGTTTCGGGAGTCAGTTGGTTCAACAGAGAACTTCCCCAAACATCCAAAATTTCTAAATCAAATGATTTCTACACACTTATAAAATAAGCTGTTAAACCAATCAAGGTATAAAATAACTATTAAATTTTTAAAGATTAGAGATACCTGCTAATCAATTAAAAATCTTAATGCTATTTTAAAACCCAACAACCTAAGCAAGATACCTGTGCAATAGATTGATCTACAAGAGCTATTAACTAGCAGCTTATAAATAAGATCAACAAAACTTTAAATGCAAGTTACCGTAAAATACCGGAGAGGAACACTGTCATCAAGTAAAACCCCAAAGAGTTTCTGTTGTATTATTCCAAAAAAATTTACAAGACCTTCAAGAGTTAGTACACGATTCAATGATCGGATGGAATAGACTGACACTGACCTCTAATTTATAGATAAATTTTCCAATGGTTGGTTCGTTTGATCCCCGTCAAAGTAATCTCGACTGTTGCAAAATATTTAATTATCTTTTAATCTCATATGTCAAAAATATTTTATTTTTTGAGGAATTTCGAATTTTTCATTTAATTCTTTTTTAATTAACTCAAAAATAATTATTGAGTTAATTTCCCAAAAAAATTGACTTTTACTTAACTAACAAGCCCAAGAGTCCAAAATCTTTTGAAATTTTCAATATTCCCTTGGTCGGGGACCTCCAAAAATTAATTTCTTTAAAACCCACGAATTTTACCTTTGGAGAATTTAATTTTACCTAAGACACAAAATTAATTAAATTTTTGGCTTAGGATTTTAATTTAATTTTGCTGGAAAATTTAATTAATTGACTTATGAGGGGATTAATAATTTTCCCAACCCATTAATATTTAGCCATGGTGTCTAATTATGGGGGACCATGCACTAAATCTTTTTTACATGAAGATTTTACATTTTAATACATGAAGGGGGAAAACCCGTTCCCCTCAAAATTTACCCATTTTTGTGACAAAAAATTATAATTTATTAGACCAAGTGACTTGTAATAAAATAATTTAGCCAATTAGCTAAAATTATTCCCAAGTCACTTTTACGAAGACTCAATCTAAAAGACTAGGACTTGCCTAAGATATTGACGACAAAATCCATCCTAGCTTTCGGGTTAAGGTGAAGGGGAAAACTCTGCCGATCATTTGTTTCTAGAAACGCAGATGAATCAGTGAGACAAAAAACCTTCTAGAATGGAAATCGTCACCAAAACAATAGGTTTACCTAGGCTGTTACATATTGACGTGGTCATACTAGGATTATTTACATTATACATATGCATAAAAAAGGGGTGTATTGCTATGGGGTCGTTGACACAGAGTGGTCAACACTCCCTAAGGCCTGTGTTAGAGTTGGAGGATAGTTGGACACGACTTCCCACAATTTTTTTTCCTTCAAGATCATTGAGATTCTTGCCTTCCATGAGAAGAAATTCGAAACCCCATTAAGTCGATCCTCAACTTTGACACTAGTTACTGACATGGCTGTCTTGAGCTCTATCTTTAAATCTCGCTAAAATAACTTGAAAATTATAGATCTTTTCTCTCAAAGCTGGAGCTCTAACACCATGTTAAGATATCCTAAAACTAGCTATCTAAGCAAACATATTAGATCTAGTTACTTGCTAGTAATATTAACTTTTGCATTCAACAGAAAATGAGAAAAGCAATTTGAAACAATGCACAAACATTTTTCCCCTTCTAGACCAGTTCATCATTCAAAATTATCTTTAGAACTTACAAGAGATCCCTTACAAGGAAAAATGGCTCTGAGAATTAATCAAATTAACAACAAAGTTGAAAATTATAGTTTGCACGGAAATCGAGGCATCTTGCCCTCAAATCCATATGACTGTAAGAAATCAGTGGGGGTACAAAATCCATATGGATGATGGTACGACTTGCTTTGTTGGGTTGTATGGTTGCTCTTTTCCTTGCTGCTAATTGGTTGCCTATCCTTGTTGAACTCTAGCTGCTTTCCCCTTGCTGAAATATTTGCTTAAATCCTCGCCAATGGCTGAAAAACAGATCTCTGATTCTCTCCTTCACTCACATGACTTGTGAAATGAATGTTCTATGTGTCTTTCTCCCTTTCCCTCTTTTTCTTTTATAACTTTGACATGAGCCAAAAACCTAATCTTCAATGGTTGAGATCTAACCATGAGATCAATCGCTCTTTTTTAATTAAATTATTAAGTGACCCACTTTAATTGTTTTATTAATTAAAATTCACTTTAATAAAAAAATGTTCACTTAATTAATTAATTAATAAAATGAACTTTTGAAAAAACATGACACTTTTAGTGACAATTTGCATAAGTAGACACTCTCATGGAAATACCTGTCTGAGCTACAAACACTAACACCAAGCTTCCTAAACGATAAGAAAACCCTAGCACCAACTCCTCTTAGCTGGGAATCACTCCCAACAAAAGATTGTCACTCCACCAAAGACCCTCAACATGCTAGCATGAACACCAACAAGTCGTAAGCACATTCAACAAGTTTGTATCACTCAAGCTCTCCACACTGGCATGGTTATCTTGCTTAGAGTTTACAAAACTAGCCATGTTGCATCACATAAATAAATGGCAAGACAACTGTGATGCTAGCCTCCAAATCTACATGTCCATTGTATGGTTTTAGTCCTCAAACCCTATGCTTCAAATCTTGCATCAACGTAAGCACCAAATCTCTGTGGAACATTAAGGTTATGATAACCAAGTCTTCTTCCAAGCGAAATATCACGCCAAGCTCAAGACTCATCAAATTAATTTCTCCATGATTTTGCCCTCGCCTTACATCCCACAATCTAAGTCACTTGGTTCAAGTTCAAGTTCGGTTTCAAAGACTTTGAAGTTTGAGAAAAAATCGATAATGAAAATTTTTAGAATAAAATTCTAGATAATACTATATATATATAATTTAATTAGAAAGAAGTGCATATTACAATATGTAAAAGTACTTATAACAATTACTAGATCGACCATAATTAATGAAGATAAGTTTTTGTAACCATGATGATAAAATGGGATATAGAGATTTGCTTTTATGATTTAAATTATGCATAATAACACTGTTAAGCCCAATATTCATACATGGTGATTGAAGTACAATCTAGTGACTGAATAAAAATATCGTGTGTTATAAATTAGGTTTGTCATTATTGTCGGGGTACATGTTAAGGAAATATTTTTGAAACAAAAGAATTGATTGGAGGCTGGTGCAAATAAAAAATGAACCTTCGATTTGTGCAATGCAACCCTCGATGTGTGCCTCAAGACAAACCTAGATTGAGTAGGGACAAAGGCCAGGGTGTTAGTAGTGTTGTGCGGAGAAAATACCATTATCGAGCTTTGAAGTCTACATGTGCTGTGGAGGGAATTCGAATGAAATCTAATCTACCGTCAGGTGGATTCATTGGAAATGAAAACCATGTGGGGTGGGTGATATGAATTTTTTTTTTTTTGGTTTTTCTCACTTTATTGAATTCCTGGTCGAATGTCAACAAAGACACGTAGTTATAGGTTAATTTATTGACTTCAGAGTTAGGGTTTGAGATAAAAGTTTAGGGTCGATTTGAGATTCGTCAAACTAAGGCCAAATTTGTTCGAAGATCATTCAGATTTGATGATTTTCAAATTTCAAACAAAAAATGCGTCGAATGTGGTCACACAACCCACAACAACAGGGGCTCCAAAATCATGCGTGGCATTAGCTCGATTCTCCATTGTTGATTTGGGTAGCATCGAATGTGCTCTAGGCCTCAAATTTTACAGGGAGGCTTGGGCACATGCATTCCAAAGAACCCAGAAAACATTTTGGGTAATTCCACCCAGAAGTGATTTTATTAAAATAATTAATATTTTTAATGGAGTTCCTAAGTCTAAACTTAGGAAAATTAAAATATTAATGGGTATTAATCTAATAAGGGGTGAAACTTCTAGAAAAAGACACGGATCAAGCCAAAACGATCTAAGTCTTTGATTAGGAGTTAATCTAGGCTGTTGGTCGTTTAACATGAAGATATAAGAAGGGGCTTGAGGGTAATTTGGAAAACACACAGAGAGATCAAGGAAATCGATTTTCTGAAGTGAGAAGTTCTCAGGAGGAAAAATCGATTGAGGAGATTTCTTGCAGCAGAGGGGCAGTGAGAATCCCAAAGAAGGAATTTTTGGAGAGTACGAGGTAGAGGGAGAACAGAAAGACGTCCAGAGGAAGGCTAACGCTAGCCCACGTAGAGGCAACGTAGTCCTTGAGGGGAAGTCGAGTTTCCTGCTAAGGGAAGTCAAAATTCAGTTGCCAGAAGTTGGGGTGTGAGTCCGGGAGGCAGAAGGTCGATTTCTTAGCTAGTAGAGGATCGAGAGGAGTGGCAGTGTAATAGCCAGGAGGGGTGACACAGAAACTGTCGGGAGTGACGCAGTTCTGCTCAGCGGCCACGCAGAGGGTGACGCAGAAACTGTCGGGAGTGACGCAGTTCTGCTCAAAGGCCATGCAGAGGGCGACGCAAAGCCTCTAGTTCAACAGGATCAATCACTGATTCTCTAGTGACAAGGGTGAGATCATTTCACCAGTTGTTTGTTCAGTATTCTCTCTGTATCGGGTTGCTAGTTGAGCATCCTAGAATTGTACTCGGATTTTCTCCTACATAATAATAAAACCTTTGCTGCTGCACCGGTTTTCCCAAATTGGGTTTTTTTCTAGAGACTATTGTCCAAAACTAACGGTGTCCTATGTGTTTCTATTTTCCTTGCTTAGTTTCTATGTTTTAGAATCATATTTAATTTGGTGTAGGTTGCTTCAATAATTTACTTCAATGTTTCAAGAAGAAATATGAAATAAGCTTGTAATGTAATTTACTCTAGGTGAAGTAGATTCAGTTGGTTGCAGTAGGATTCCTGAGATTCTTAGATCTAGGAATTTTCACACAGTATCAGAGTTGTTGATGTGAAACAGGGGAAGAGCAGATCTAGCACTGAAGCAAGGAACAACTTGTTGCAACAAGTAGCAGTTCGAATCCCCTGAGGGATTGCGCAGTTCTAGCCAGGAGGGCTATATTTTCGTGGGTGTCTCTCTCTGAGTGAGCTGATAGAGAGGTAAGAGCTGGATCGAGAATTTGTCGAGGCAAAGGGAGCCACACAGAGATTTAGCGTAGAGCTAGAGGGACACTATTTTCTGCAAGTTGAGTGTTGGGTAGAAAAATCGTCAGAATGAGGAAGCATATCACATAGTGAGGGAATACTTCCTCAGTGATTTCTTGTCGAGAAAATCAGTATTTCTCAGTTACTGGACAACAGAGGAGCAACAGACTTACTAACTCCCCTGGGAGTGCGTAAGCTAGCCTAGGAGCTACACAGTAGGGAGAAAGAGGGAGTTGTTCGACATTTTTCGAAGGATATGGCAACCAATGGCTTGAGGGATCAAGACAGGTCGGACAGAGCTTCCAACTACGTCATCTAGAAGGCTAAAATGTCTTTCCTTCTAAATGAGCATGCCCTCAAGACATATGTTGAATGTGGTAATTGTCCCAGCAGATGTAGATCCGCTGAACAAGTACAAAGTTGAGATGGTGAAGGTGAAGAGGATGATCTTGGATGGAGTCAAGGATCACGTGGTGTGCCACGTTGCTAGTAAAGGGATTGCTAAAGAGATGTGGGATGCCTTGGCCACTTTGTATCAGGGATCTTCCGAGCAGCGGAAGATGTACTTAGAGCAAAAGGGAGAATGTGTGGATCCATTCCTCACGAAACTAAAGGAGACCCTTGATGAGTTGTTGGCTGCAGTGCACACACCTCAGGATTTGGGGTTAGTGAGACTGGCTCTAAATTCCATCTCGAATGAATGGTAAGTCTTTGTCTAGAGTATCCTGAGTAGATCAACATTGCCAAATTGGGACGAGATGTGGGCAACTCTGAAACAAGAAGAGCTGAGGAGGGACCAGCTCAAGGTCAAACTTGACGGAAGCAACAATAGCAATGGGTCGAAGCCCAAAGTAGAGGAGGACGATAAAGCAACCCTTGCATCGAAGGGACAATGGGGGCAACAAAGACGAAAGAAGGACGTCTCCAAGGTGAAATGTTTCAGATGTGGCGAAATGGGCCACTATACATCCTAGTGTCCCTTGAAGAAAAAGGCAAGGATGAGAAGCATGATCCTAAGTTTGCAGCCACAAAGATTGAACAAGAGGAGGAGTTCGCGATGACAGCCAAGATACCTCTTGGAGGGAGGTGGGCTGATATAGAACTGTAGTTCGATAGAGCTACAGATGGGCAGGATCCTTGAGGAGCCCACCTCTTGGATCATCACCTTGCTACGAGAGCCCATGATCAGTAGTAGCGGGATGGAGGAATTTTCAGTTGGTGCCATGGAGTGTTGATTCGATAGATGCAATAGTTAGTAGTGCCAGAATGTGACTAGCACAAAGCAGAGAGGCAGTGGTGTGTGGAGGAACAGTGCAGAGCTTCAACAATGCATTGGCTTCAGAGGACAACGTGGGACTAGCAGCAGTCAGGATTTCAACACCGAGGTGTATCCACTGGATACTTCTTCAGTTTTGGGTGTTTTCAGTTGCTTTTCTTAGCAATTGAGTTGCAGTGCGGATGCGGTGTTAGCAGTGGCAGTGCTAGCAACATAGCAGATGCAACGTTTGAGAGGGAGTTGTAGTACAGATGTAGCATTGGTAGTGGTAGTGTCAAAGGCAACAATACAGTGGCAGCAGTAGCGCAGTAGTTGGTGGACAACATGTCAGACATTAGCAACGCAGGGGACGATGCTTCAAAGTCAGAGCAGTATGCAGTAGTAGTGTATTGCTAGAGCACATTCCTTGCTAAGAGGGAATGTTGATTTGGGGTAGCATCGGATGTGCTCTAGGCCTCAAATCTTGTAGGGAGGTTTGGGCACATGCATTCCAAAGAACCCAGATTTTTTTTGGGAAATTCCACCCGTAAGTGATTTTATTAAAATAATTAATATTTTTAATGGAATTCCTAAGTCTAAACTTAGGAAAATTAAAATATTAATGGGTATTAATCTAATCAGGGGTGAAACTTCTAGAAAAAGGCACGGATCAAGCCAAAACGATCTGAGCCTTTGATTAGAAGTTAATTTGGGCAATTGGTCGTCCAGTAGGAAGATCTAAGAAGGGGCTTGAGGGTCATTTGAAAAACACAGAGAGAGATCAAGGAAATCGATTTTTTGAAGTGAGAAGTTCCTAGGGGGAAAAATCAATTGAGGAGATTTCTTGTAGTAGAGGGGTAGTGAGAATCCGGAAGAAGGAATTTCCAGAGAGTACAAAGCAGAGGGAGAATAGAAAGACATCCAGAGGAAGGTTGACGCTAGCCTACACAGAGGCAGTGCAGTCCTTGAGGGGAAGTCGAGTTTCCTGCTAAGGGAAGTCGAAATTTAGTTGCCGGAAGCCGGGGTGTATGTCCGGGAGGCAGAAAGTCGATTTCTCAGCCAGTAGAGGATCCAGAGAAGAGGCAATGTAATACCCAGGAGGGATGACGCAGTTTTGCGCAAAGGTCACATAGAGGGTGACGCAGAGTCTCTAGTTCAGTAAGATTAGTCACTGATTCTCGAGTGACAGGGTGAGATCATTTCACTAGTCTTTTGTTCAATATTTTCTCTGTATCGGATTGCTAGTTGAGCATCCTAGAATTGTACTCAGATTTTCACCTGCATAATAATAAAACCCTTAGAGCTGCTGCATCGGTTTTCCCGAATTGGGTTTTTCTGGGGACTATTGTCCAAAAATAATGGTGTCCTATGTGTTTCTATTTTCCTTGCTCAGTTTCTATTGTTTAGAATCATATTTAATTTGGTGTAGGCTGATTCAGTAATTTACTTCATTGTTTCAAGAAGAAATTTGAAATAAGCTTGTAATGTAATTTACAATCTAGTTGAAGTAGATTCAGTTGGTTGCAGTAAGATTCCTAAGATTGTTAGATCTAGGAATTTTCACATCCATGTCTTCTACTAGGGTATAAACCCTAATGCTTAAACGAGATCCATAATAATCGTCGTCATTTGTGATATCATGTTCTTCTCTAGTGCTTACATGCATGGCACAAACCTTGGCTTGACAAGAGGAGAGCTTAGCATCACGTTAGAGCAATCTCTCCAAGAACATCCAAGATGTCACTCTCTACTTGCCTTCTCCTAGGGTTTCCTCATGAACCATAGCATCTTGCTTCCTACAAGTTGTCTCTCTCACCTATGGCTTCCTTATGAATTCCAATGTTTTCAAGACAAATACAAAGCTAGAGTACAATGATGATAATAAATACAAGAGCTCTCTCCCTTATATATACAATGTGCAAGGGAGACTAACATAAGTCCATACAAGTAACCAATGAGGCAATCCCACGTATAGTGCTCTACAATACAAGGATGTACATGTGTCAAACTAAGGTTTATCCAACCCTTAAAGTGAAACACCCCCCAAGCATAATCCTTCTTAGGCCCAATGCCCCTCCTCCAAGATTGTGTTATCTCCAACAAGCTGCTAGTCCACCACTCCTTTCATGATGGTCCGCTATCCAATTGTGCTCATGCAGGGTGCTCCTCTAACCGTGTGCCAAATTTCCTCTCCTGTGCTTAATGCTATTTTCATGTGTGTCAATGTGGTTAGTAAGTTCTAATGGTCCTCCTCAACATGTGTCTGGGTCCACCACCTACGACCATGAAGTATGCCATCATTCCAAGCGTCCTCAAGTCAAAGTGTCCAATCTTCCAGCTGTATATCACATGGTCCTAAGCTCTTGAGTTAGACACCCTCCTGCAACTTGCAAGTGCTTAGTGTTCCTCCTCCTAGGTAGGTACCTCTCTTAATCAAGCAACTAACTCCCCATTGCGTGCACCCAATGGGTTAATCATCATGCCAACCCGATTAGGGCAACAACCTCCTAGGCGAGGGTGCCATACTAGCACTCTAACCAAGGTCAAGCATCCATCCAAACTGAACCATCCGTATGTCCATGTACTGCCAAAGGGCTTGGAGACATATCACTCTCCTAGCAAGGTGAAAACTCTTCTGGAGTAATGCCAAAAGCTGACACTGATGCACACAAACACACCAAAGATAGTCACATCACCGTCTCCTTCAACAGTATAGGGAGAATGGACCATGGATGGTACAAAAACCCCCTTGAGAACAGTTATGAGACATTCAATGGAGATCCCATTGGGAGCACCTATGGTTCTGTGATATCTGATGACTGCTCTGTGAATTATGTCATTTAGTGGCATGTAAGGACTTTATAATGATTAATAATGCATAGGAGATATAGTTGACAACACTAGTAGGATTTCTCCTCAATAATTTACCAAACTTTATTGCATTTTCCTTATTAATCTCTCATTCTTGGTTATCTCAGCTCATGAACTTTTAGTTTTGATGTTTGCAGATTATGTACGTTAAGTTTTGGTGTTATATAGTTATGACAAGTACATAGATTATTGACTCCTGGAGATTAATTTAGATGTCGGATTGTGAATTTTGATTTCTGAGATTTAGAAGCTCAATATTGTCTGTCATTTTGATGTTTATATTTTCAATGGTGTTTTGTCAAAGTATTTACAGACTTTGATATTGCTTATGTATTTATCAGTGTTCAACTTGTTTGAGAGTTTCATGCAAGCTTCATATTCAATTTCATTTACTACCATTGTAAAACAATCTACTGCTTCTATACATTAATATAAGCATTCTGTAAATCTGTCCTTGCAGTGGTGGGAGAAAAGTGATTGGACTGGTTACAAAGAGCTTGGTAAGTTTAAAATATTACGGCTGTGCATGTTCTAATTATGAATGGATTCTTGGCTTGTATTAGAAATATGTGTGTAGCTAATCCAAGTAGTCTATTTGCAAATGAAAATAAAAATAAAAAATGTAAATTCTGATTTTAGAACTGCATTTGAACTGGTACGGAAATTCCTTATTAAGAAACTAAATTATTTTTAGTTGCATTTTGAGTTTCCCCCCAAACTTTGTTTTTGTGTATGTTATGTTGAAAAATTGCAATCATTTGACATTATGTAATAAAATATAAAATCTTATCTTCTGGGTGAATATAAGGCATATCCACTGCAACATGCATGATGTACATGCATATAAACTAGCTCATCATTCTAACTACAGATAAGTTTTCTATTTTTTAGATATAAATATAGAGAAATTTAGGACAACATCGTAGCTGTTCTCTGTTATATATATATATAATACAAATAATAATAATAATGATTAATGATTAATTAACTAATAATTAGTAGTGAAGAGGCATATCTCCAAGGACATGACTATTTGTGAAGAGGTACCTGCCTAGGTATATAAGCAAGTCTTCAACTTCATTGTAATTATCTCACTTGTATTCAAATATTCTTATATATAATTACTTGTCCTACAATGTATGTCTGTGTCTTCCAAGTATTTTGAAGATTATTGCAGTATACGAATTTTGTTCGCTACATTGGTATCAGAGCATTCCTCTGAGTATACGAACCTTGTTCGTTACATTGGCATCAAAGCTGTTCGATCTGTTAGAAAATCAGAGAGGCAGTAAATATTTTCTTGTTCTTGATAATTACTTGTGATGTTTCTTATTATTACGATTCTTTCTATCTTTTTTCTTTAGTTCATCAAACAATTAGCAAAAGCAGCAACACATAAAACAATAGACACCAGATGTAGGCACATGAGAGGGAAAAACCCCCTTCGAGGGGAAACCCAGTCAAGATAATTCTTTTTTTCAATTGTATTCTTTGAGACTCTTCACCCTAGACCAAGACCAAACCTTCCCTCCACACCAAGTCAGCCTCCTAGACTTTCGATCTCTTCTCGACAACTCTGACTAGGCAGCAACTTACGACAACTGGCAGCTTCCGGCAACAATGAAACTTGGAAGACATCGATCTCTCAATCCAGGGCACGAAACAGAGAGAGAGAGACACCAAAATTTCGATTTTCCTTGTCTCCTTAGGCTTCCCCAAACTCGCATTCACTTTGGCTTCCTGGCAACAGACTTCACACCTTTTCGCAGCTACAAGATACCTTTGCACTTTTGCCCAGCTACAAGAGATTTTCGCACTTCTTCCAGCTACAAGAGAATTCGAACTTGTGAGAGAATGATGCTCCAAATGAATTCGATGAGCTTCCTTTTATAGGCTTCTTGTGGGGTCGAATAAGGTCCTTAGGCCGACTTGATCTTCTCTTAGGTCGACATGGTGTGGAGGTTACATAATTCATATTTGACTCAATACTTAACCTTTTTACATGATTCAAAAGCCCATGAAGGGTCTTTTTAAATGTACAATAACTCTTCATACTCAGAATAAATCTTAGAAGTCTGCAATGGGGACGTTGACCTAAAACATGGTGACCCAAGCATGAAACTCATGCTTTAATAAGTCACAATAATAATAATAAAAATTGTTTTCTTTATTCTTTTGACAAGTAGATTACATGATGACTCAAGTACATTAATGAAGACTGAACTTAGTTACATTTTCCAATGCTCCCTCTTAATTAGGGAGGTATTCATATTGTACAAATATAATGGAAGATCTCAAACTATATGGAACATGAAGAACTTTAGGCACCACAATGCCATGGACTAGATTCTTGACTAGGGAATCTATCCAATAGTACTCAACATTTTAGGCACCGTATTGCCATGGACTAGATTCCTGACCAGGGGAATCTATCCAGGTGGGACTAAGATGGACTCAAGCTTTTAACCCCTTTAGGTACCCTCAGGCTTACTTGCTAACCATCAACCTAAAAATCCAGTTGTGTATCCAAAACAAAGCTCAATAACTAACACCACCTTTCCAACTTTGGGACCCAGACATCAACACAAAATGCCAGTCAGATGTCTTCCCAAGCAATGCTTCACTCAAAAAGCCTCAACACTCCTTGATCTCGCAGATCAAGAATGACCAATCTCTCCCAATCAAACTGATTGGTAACCTGCATGCTATCAAATCCTTCGAGAGATTCACTTGTACAAACACAACTCCAATCAATAATATACAAACCTCTGGGGTTTTCAAACAACTTTGATGTTGCTTCTCAACTTTCCATAGTAGGATTATCAACCGAATCTTTGACAGAAGATTCCTCAATCATATGTTTTCCTTCCTACTTCTCATGCAATAACATATCCTCCGAAGTTCGTCCTTCATTTAACATCAAGCTATGCCTTCCCTCTCAACTAGAAAGCATCTCATTTTTCGGACTCCCTCTTAACCTTAAGAAGTTCTCTTCTATTCATGCTTTCTTCAGGAGATCAGCTTCTTCTTTTGTCATCGGTAATCAATGAATGAATTGAATTGATTTACAATGAGCAATGAAGCTCAATAAATAATACAAAAGTATTTACAAAAACAACAAGTTTCTACTTAAGAAAATAGAAACAAGAAGTTTCTAATAAGAAATTGCTAATAAGATCACAGACGATCTTATCTACATAAATGAGCATTAAACACTAAAATAACATTATTCTAATACCCTCCTTTAATGCTCAATCTATTTACAACACCTATAGACCCTCTGAATTTTACAAACTTATCAGGACCAAGGGGTTTAGTGAAGATGTCTGCTGGCTGCTCCGTTGTGGGAACAAACAACAACTGAATGGATTCGTCTTCAACAAGCTGTCGAATGTAGTGACAATGGGTTTCCACATGCTTTGTTCATTCATGGAAGACTGGATCCTTGGCGAGTTTGAGCACTCCCTAATTATCACAGAACAAGGGAGTAGGACTTGCCTGGGAAAAATGCATATCTGCAAGCATACGTCGAAGCCAAACTGCCTCACAAGATGCCTTAACTGCTCCTCGATACTCTGCTTCTGTTGAGGAGAGAGCCACTTCCTGCTGCTTCTTGCTAGTCCATGTGATAACACCGGATCCCAGACTAAACACATACCCAGCTGTAGATTTACGGTCATCAACTGATCCTGCCCAGTCTGAATTTGTGTAACCACTGAGTGTAGGATCTGAACTCCGAGTGCACAAAAGTCCATAATCAGGAGTGCCACTCACATAATGCAGCACATGCTTTGCTGCTATCCAATGATCAGCCTTAGGAGCTGTTATGAAGTGTGAAATGTAGCTCACTGCAAAATTGATATCAGGTCTAATGGCAGTAAGGTAGATGAGGCTGCCCACTAATTGCCGAAATAAATATTCATCCAGAAGTGGTGAGGATGATTGAGTTGAAAGTTTGAGTCCTGGTTCCATAAGAGTCGTGGCAGGTTTGCAATCCTGCATTCTAAACCTGTCTACAAGATTTCTGGCATACTTGGACTGAGAGAGAAAGATGTTGTTCTCAGTCTGCCAGACTTCAACCCCCAAACAGTAATGAAGAAGTCCCAAATCTGTCATATCAAAAGTGCTGCACAAATCCTGTTTGATCCCATGGATCAAATGTGTTGAACTGCCAGTAATGATAAGGTCATCCACATAGACAACCACAAACAGAATATCATCACCAGTATGCTTGATATATATTAGAATACTGCTATTTTTAAGTTTAATGCTCATTTATGTATTTTATTTAAATAAGATTGTCTGTGATCTTATTAGCAGTTTCTTACTAGAAACTTGCTGTTGCTATTTTTTTAATAGAAACTTGCTGTTTCTACATTTGTATTATTTATTTGAGATTCATTGCTCATTAATTTATTCATTTCTTTGAAATCCATATGCGTGTTTTCTCACTGTTTTATGGTATCAGAACTAGGTTATATTTTTTTCGGAAGATTTTTCTTTGTTTGAAAATATCGTGGAATAAGATATTCATCCTTTGTTTTCGAAGATTTAGGTTTTAAAGATTGTGGAAGAAAATCGTTTCTGGAGCTTCTGTTGTGAAACACAGTTTAATTTCAACAACACGTTTGCTGATGTCAGTAACGTCGTCTTAGGAACACCGTGCGTAAGAAATTATATTCGATAATCTGTGATGCAAAACAGTTTACTGGTGACCGATATTTACTGGTGTACACTGTTTGCCTGATCAGGCATTCTAAAAGCTTCTATGTTTAATCGATGCGGATGAACGAGGGTCCAGTTTAATCGAATCTCGGGCAATCAAATTCTGTAACAAATTCTGCGTTGAAAAGGTAGATGGAACCCTTACACCGTGGAGACCCTGTGGCAGACGTATAGCAATGAGGATGGGTTATATACTGTAGTGTGGTGTTCATAGTGGACAAGCGCGAGTCATATCGACATTGAATTGATTGGAGAAGAGGCCCGCAAGGAACCATTATTGTGCTAGGAAGGCCAATATTTCTTCTCTAGTATGAATTGATTGGAGAAGAGGCTCGCAAGGAACCATATTGCGCCAAGAAGGCCAAAATTTCTTCTCTAGTATCCTCAGGCACTTTATACCAACCAACTGCTACGACTAAACACTCCTCTACCTCAGCCATTTTCACAATTGCATAACACCACCTGCGCAAAGCTTTTCACGCACGTGTGGTATCCATGAACAGACTCAGAACTATTGGCGATTGTCCATCTCCTTTGAATAGCTCAAGTTAATGCAACCATTACTTGCAAGTTCACATCAAGGTGTGTCTGCTGGACAGTTTGGATCCGATTTGTAGTGCGCATTTGTATTTTTTTCGACCAAGATATTTTACTTTGTTCATTTGTTGAATTTTGTTTTCGATTACAGATTTGATGTGGGTTTTGTGATATCTCAACTGGGTAGTCGTTAGAATTTTCTGGGTACATCGTTTTCCATGCCTCGTTTTTCGAGTCAGCGGATTTGAATTTTGTTTCCAACACTTGTCAGATTTTGTTTGGATCAGTTAGCATCTGCATTGAAATCCATGCCAGACTCCTTTGTTATTTTATGTGTCTTGGGAAATGTGTAGATGGCCTCGCTTACCAATCTGATGTTGGAAGACAATCAACGATTTAATGGCAACAATTATAACATCTGGAAACAGAGAATGTTGACCATTTTTTGAATATAGGCATCTTGACTAGCTCGTTCTGGCGAAGAACTCAATCCTGATACACTTGGTATAGATCAAGATAAGTTTGATGATCAAAATCGAGAGGCTGTTATGCTTCTCAAACTCTCTGTGACTGATGATCAGTTACCGCAGATTCCTTCCGGTAAGATAGCTGCGAAATCTGGCAACATTTGAAGGAATTGCACGAGACATCCGACAAGAGCAGAGTTTTTTTCTCAAGAATCAGTTGTTCTCCATCATGATGGAAGAACATATGTCTTTAGAGGAACATCTTAATAAGATTAAAGACATTTGAGATCAGCTCGAAGCCATTGGTCGGACCATGGAGGAAGAAGATATGGTAGTCATCACTCTGAAAAGTCTACCAAAAACTTATGAGCACTTCATAGAAACACTCAACATTACCTCCACTAATGTTGGTCTGAAGCTTCCAGAGTTATGCACCAAACACATGCATCAGGATCGTTGGAAACAACAGTTTGGTAGTGGTGCTTCATCGCCTCATCAGAAAATGCTTTTGCTGCCAAATATCAGTCCCCTCAGTCTTTTCAGCAGAAAGGTTCTTCTCAGCCTTTTGATCTCACTAAAAAGAAAAATGTGTAGTGTAATTATTGTCGTAAGTTCAGTCACATGAAGAAAGATTGTTGACAAAGGATTGCTTCTGAACAGAAGAAACCGGGAGGGTCTCATCAGACAGCGAATGTTCCAGAACATTCCGAGCAAACAGAATTTGGCTTTTACGCCTTTATGGCTAAGAGGTCCACAGATCATGTCCCGTCTTCTGCTTGGTACATTGACTCTGGTGCATCACGCTATTACATTGACTCTGGTGCATCACGCCATTTCTCTCACAGGCGTGACTGGTTTATTGACTTCTCATCTTTCAGTGATTCCGTGGTATTCGGTGGAGGTGAGGAGTACACAGTGGTTGGCAAAGGTACAGTTCAGATCTAGTCTGGTGGGCGCACACTCATCTTCCTAAATGTGTACTATGTTCCTGGTATGGAAATTAATCTGCTGTTTGTCAGCCAGATTATGCGGAACTCTCCTCAGCTCGATTTGGTATTCCGTGCGCACAAGTGCTCCATTATTGACAGGGAGACTCGTCTTATGGTTGCCATTGGCCGGGAGGATCATGGTCTATACAGGGTTCTTGATACTGGTGATTCTCCAGAAGTGGCTCTAGCAGCTCGTGTTTCTCCCATCAGCGCTCTGTGGCATCAACGATAGGGGCATCTAAACATTCAGTATCTTTCTCAGCTATCTCGGGAAGGATTTGTGTTAAGGTTCCCTGATATTCAGACTTAGTAATTGGGAGTGTGTGGCGCTTGTCAAGCTGGCAAGCAACATCGGTCTTCATTCAAGGATGGAGAATATTGGCGTGCATCTAAGGTACTCCAGTTAATTCATGTTGATATTTGTGGTCCTATGAATACATCTTCTATTACTGGTTGCAAATATTTTTTGCTTATTCTAGATGATTTCAATAGAAAGATGTGGGTGTACTTTCTAAAACATAAATCTAATGTATTTAGTATCTTTCAGAAGTTCAAGTCCTTAGTTGAAAAAGAGTCTGGCTGTAATATCATAACTCTTAGGACAGATAACGGGGGGGCGTGAAATTTTCAATTTTCATGTACCAAGCCCGAGGGGCTTGTTTCAGACCATAGAGTGCTTTGACTAATCTATAGACTTTCTGTTCTTGACCGACAACCTTGAATCTTGGAGGCTGCATCATGTAGACTTCTTCTTGTAAGTCACCATTCAGAAAAGCACTCTTTACATCCATTTGATGGACTTTCCGACTGAAATGAGTTGCTAAGGCAAGGAAGAGGCGTATGGTACTCATCTTGGCTGTAGGAGCAAAGGTCTCCTCATAGTATATGCGTTCCTTCTGTGAGAACCCTCGAGCAACAAGGTGAGCCTTATACTTGTCTAGGGTTCCGTCAGCTTTGTATTTCACTTTATACACCCATTTGCAGCTAATGGGCTTCTTCCCTGTAGGAAGATCATAAAGGGTCAAAGTGTGATTCTTCTGAAGACTTTGGAATTTAACTTCCAAAGCTTGTTCCCACTCAGGTATACCCTTAGCCTCTGAATAGGTTTGAGGCTCAAAAACATTGTGTAGGTTAGCCATAAGAGCAAAGTTTGCTTTTATTTATGGAAGTTCTACCTTCAAGGAACTCATTATCTGGGAGATCATCAATAGTTTTAGCCCACTATTTAGGCCGAAGAGTAGAGGAACCAATATCAGGGGTAGTTGGAGGAGGCTCAGGAACAATAGGAGCAGCAAGAGGAGGATTATTTTTCAGAGGAAGCTCAGGTAGTGCATCATCAAATACTGATGCTGCATCATCCCTCCCATTAGGTGTACCTAACGAAAGAAGAACATTATGAGGCTGATCCTCAGAACACTGCTTAGAAGGAGGACACTGAAAGAACCCTCTATCTTCATCAAATACTACGTCCTCAATGAAGATAAGACGACCAATGTCTATATCTATTAGCCTATAGGCCTTATGGTGATCACTGTACCCTGTCATCATGAGTTTCTGGCTTTTGGAATCCAACTTAGAGCTCTTAGCAGCTGGAATCCAAACATATGCAATCGAGCTAAACACTTTGAGGTGACTGATCTTAGGCTTACGACCAGAGCAAACCTCTTATGGAGTCTTCCCCTTAACAGCCTGAGTAGGCGATCGGTTAAGAAGATAGACAACAGTAAACACTGCTTCAGCCCAAAATTTTTGCAGAACACTCCTGTGTTGTAACATGGAACGAGCCATTTCAACAACCGTAGGATTGCGACCTAAGTCACCTGACACGGGGATTCGGGACACGTAGGATTCGAAATTCGTGGTGTCGGATTCGGACACGCTGACCCCCCGAAACAGGACACGTTAGGATACGTTATATATTATTTTATTAAAAATATATATATATATATATATATTAAAAATTAG
>APFE031568922.1:205358-260819 GCA_000404065.3 Pinus taeda
CCCCCCGTCATCTGTCCTAAGAGTTATGATATTACAGCCAGACTCTTTTTCAACTAAGCACTTAAACTTCTGAAAGATACTAAATACATCAAACTTATATTTTAGAAAGTACACCCACATCTTTCTACTGAAATCATCTACAATTAGCAAAAATATTTGCAACCAGTAACTGAAAATGTATTCATAGGACCACAAATATTAGCATGAATTAACTGGAGTACCTTAGATGCGCGCCAAGATTCTCCATCCTTGAATGAAGAACGATGTTGCTTGTCAGCTTGATAGGCGCCACACACTCCCAACTGCTGAGTTTGAATATCAGGTAACCTTGACACAAGTCCCTCCTGAGATAGCTGAGAGAGATACTGAATGTTTGGATGCCCATATCTCTGATGCCACAGAGTGTTGATGGGAGAAACATGAGTTGTTAGAGCCACTTTTGGAGAATCACCAATATCAAGAACCCTGTATAGGCCATGATTCTCTAGGCCAACAACAACCGTAAATACGAGTTTCCTTGTCAATAATGTAGCACTTGTGCGCACTGAACACCACATCGAGCTGAGGAGAGTTCCTCATAATTTGGCTGACAGACAACTGATTAATTTCCATACCAGGAACACATTCAGGAAGATGAGTGTGCACCCACCAGACTAGATCTGAACTGTACCTCTGCCAACCACTGTGTACTCCTCACCTCCATTGAATACCACGGAATCACTGAAAGATCAGAAGTCAATAAACCAGTCACGCCAATGAGAGAAATGATGTGATGCACCAGAGTCAATGTACCAGGCAGAAGACGAGGCATGATCTGAGGACCTCTTAGCCATAAAGGCATAAAAGGCAGATTCCTTCTCCTTGGAATATTCTACAACATTCGCTGTCTGATGAGACCCTCCCTGTTTCTTCTGTTCAGAAGCAATCCTCTGTTGGCAATCTTTCTTCATGTGGCCTAACTTGTGACAGTAATTACACTGAACATTTTTCTTCTTAGTGGGATCAGAAGACTGAGAAGAACCTTTCTGCTAAAAGGACTGAGAGGACTGATATTTGGTAGCAAAAGCATTTTCTGATGAGGTTGATGAAGCACCACTACCAAAATGCTGTTTCCAACGATCTTGCTGCAGGAGTTTGGTGCATGGAATCACTGAAAGATGAGAAGTCAATAAACCAGTCACGCCTATGAGAGAAATGACGTGATGCACCATAGTCAATGTACCAGGCAGAAGACGGGGCATGATCTGAGGACCTCTTAGCCATAAAGGCATAAAAGGCAGATTCCTTCTGCTCGGAATATTCTGCAACATTCGCTGTTTGATGAGACCCTCCCTGTTTCTTCTGTTCAGAAGCAATCCTCTGTCGGCAATCTTTCTTCATGTGGCTGAACTTGTGACAGTAATTACACTGCACATTTTTCTTCTTATCGGGATCAGAAGACTGAGAAGAACCTTTCTGCTGAAAGGACTGAGAGGATTGATATTTGGCAGCAAAAGCATTTTCTGAGGAGGCTGATGAAGACCAGTACCAAATTGTTGTTTCCAACGATCCTGCGGCAGGAGTTTGGTGCATAACTTTGAAAATTTCAGATCAATATTAGTGGTGGTAATGTTGAGTGTTTCTATGAAGTGTTCATAAGGTTTCGATAAACTTTTTAGAGTGATGACTACCATATCTTCTTCCTCCATGGTCCGACCAATGGATTTGAGCTGATCTCGAATGTCTTTAATCTTGTTAAGATGCTCCTGTAAAGACATGTTCGTCCATCATGATGGAGAACAATTGATTCTTTTGAAAGAAAGCTCTGCTCTTGTCGGATGTCTCGTGCAATTCCTTCAAATGTTGCCAGATTTCGGTAGCTGTCTTGCCGGAAGGAATCTGTGGTAGCTGATCATCAGTCACTGAGAGTTTGAGAAGCATAATAGCTTCTTGATTTCGATCATCAAACTTATCTTGATCTGCACCAAGTGTACCAGGACTGAGCTCTTTTCCCAAAACAAGTTGGTCAAGACACCTATATTCAAAAATGTTTAACATTCTCTGTGTCCAGATGTTATAATTGGTGCCATTAAGGCACTGATTGCCTTCCAACATTAGATTGGTTAGTGAGGCCATCTGCACGTTTTCCCAAGACACAGAAAACAACAACATGGATTTCAATGCAGATGTCGGTTGATCCGGACAAAATCTGACAGATAAAGAAGGGGATTTGCTGCTGCCCTAATTCATTCAGCTTTAACCTCGGACATCTAGCTTAATGCATGAATTGCTAGCAAAAATGTCTTAAAACATCCTTCCGGCAAGTGTATTCGCAGAGATGCAATCATTTCAGTTCTTTATGCAGTTTTCATGCCTTCGAAAAGTTCCAAAATCCTATATATTTTGGAAAGGAAGTGGCTGTTGAAAAAATGAGAAAATTTTAACGAGTAGCATACAGAAACTTCACCATTGCGTGAGACAGACGGCAATGGTTGCATCGGCCGTGATGCTAAATTTGAAGTCAAACTAGCGTGAAATCTTTGCTGAGTCAGCCGAGCAGAAATCCAACGTGAAATCTCTGGTAGGTGAGCTGAGCCGAGCGGAGGAAGATTGCAAACCCTTGACACGACGTAACGAAAAAATCCAGTGTGCAGGATTTGCGTGGAAGTAACTGAATTTAAAGACGGGCATGCAGAGATTTGCAGCGTGTGGAGTTGTGTTAAATGCTCGTTGAACGGATCTGCATGGAGGTGGCTAGCCTGGAAGTTGCTTGCTTGGAAACCTTGGATATGAAGACCGCAAGAATGGTTCTGTGTCGGAAATCCTGGGTTCCTAAATCGAAGCCGAAATGATCAAAAATATGAATTTGAAGGCAGAACGTAAGCAAATTACACCAGTATTTGACAGATTCAGACTAATTTCGTGGAAATAGTGTCTGAAATCCACTACGATTCTTTCAGTCGCTTGCGTCCCTTCACCAGGTTGATCAAAACGGCTCAGAACACCTCGACTATCTATACGCCCCATGGTGAACGGATGGACTGCTGCACAAACTCTTCTTCTAGTTGCTGCTGTTGGGATGGGTGCTGGAAAAACCACGGTAGAAGGCTCTGGTTTTGGCAATATCGAAATACCACATATGAAATTCCGGCCCTAGGGCCTCCAGACAAAAACTAACCGCCTTGCTGATGTACCGCAGACTGGGTCTCATTTTCGATAAGGTAGCCTCCGACGATTCAAAAATGAGCAGAACGAAAAAAACGAAGAATCGCTTTCCCTCGCAGAAATCGTTCGCTTCAATTCTACGACCATGAAAAAATTCACGTCCAGGAATATTGAATTGATGGCTCGATCAACAGCATCGGGTCAAAACAATAGCCTCTGGAACTGAAGACGTCTTTCCCTCTCAACAAATTGAACTTGCCTCTAGAAGTTGTTGCGTTGCCTCTGCATCAACTTCTTTGTGGCTCTTTTGCGTCTCTGCTAATGCAGTCATTGGATCTAGAATACTTCCTCCAGCCTCACTGTCTTTGCCTCTCTCTCATTGCTTTGATCTTTGGTTCCCTCTAGCAACAGACTGCCACTACTCTAATATTCGATTTGCCAAGAAATCGAACTGCTCAAGTGTCTCGAGTGATTTCTCCATCACCACGTTAACCTCCTCTTATATTCCTCTGTTGAAGCACCAACGACTAAGATTAAAATTTAATCAATGGCTAGGATCATCTCTGGATCGATCCGTGTGAATTTCTAGATGATTCTCTCCTTGACTTAATTAATACTGATTAATTAACCATATTCCCTAGGTTTAGACTTAGGAAATACTTCAAAATTGGTTAATAATCTAATTAAGTCATTTCTAGGTAGAATTTCCAGAAATGTTTTCTGGGTTTTGGAGATCTCATGTATTCTAGCCTCTCCACCAATTTCGTGGCTAGAGCACATCTGATGCTACAAAAACTAACACTCCCTCTTAGCAAGGAATGTGTTTTAGTACTTCACTCCTTGTCACAACACCTTGTCTCTACATCATCTCCTATCACGCTATTGATGTCTGGCCATACTGCCCACCAACCACTGTGCAAGTCTGATATACGTTGCATCTGTCATGCTATTGACACTGCATTTGTCATTGCAACTCCCTCTCATCAGTTCCTACTGCAACTACAACATCTGTAGCTGAAAAACATCCAAAACACTGAATCAACTGTGATTAGTATGATGCATCTGTCTCTCGAGTCTCTGACTGCTACTAGCATCTGCACTATCACTAAAGGATCTGTACTGTTGCTGACTCTGCACTGTGCTAATTGCATTGCTACCAACTCTGTACTGCGCTCCCCAACATCTGATTGCTACTAGTTTGCAACTATCACTCGGTCTCTAACTGCATCAACTATCACTGATCCATCCTGCTACTGAATACTGTGGGCCCTTATAGCGAGGTATTGATCCATGAGGTGGACTCCTCAAGGACCCTGCCCAATATTTGTAGCTCTCTGGGGCTACAACAAAAAATCTCCCTACATCACTCCTGGAGGTATGTCGACAAACATAGCGAAGTTTTCCTCCAGCCTGTAAGACAACTTGTAAATCTTTGCAGAAGCTATCTACTGGTCCTGCTTCTCCTCCTTGTCCTTCTTCCTGAGAGGACACTGGGTACTGTGGTGACCAAGCTCACCACATCTGAAGCGTTTGACCTTTGATAGGTCATTCTTCTTCCTCTGCTCCCCCTGTCCTTGACTGGGAGCCTTTGATGCGAGGGCCACATTCTCCTCCTCCTTCACCGTCTTTGATCTAGTGTTGCTGGCACTGATGGAGCTCTTTAGCAGAGCTCGTCTCAACTCCTATTGCAAATCGGCTCACATTCTCTCCCAATCTGGTAGTCTATCTTTGCCCAATATGCTTTGGACAAAGACCTGCCGCTCCTATGAGACATTGTTGAGTGCCAATCGCACTAGCTCCGTGGGTTGAACCGCTACCCCAACAACTGACAACTGGTCTCAGACCTCCTGAATCCTGGTAAGGAAGGGGTTTATGCCTTCCCCTTTCTGCATTTGGATGAGTCTTAGCTTGTCCTCTAGGTACATCTTCTGCTACTTGGAAGTAACCTGGTACAATGTGGAGGGAGCATCCCACATTTGCTTGGTAGTATCTTTGCCAGCTCTATGTGAAACAACATGATCCCGGATTCCATCTAGGATTAACTGTTTCGCCTGTGTCATCTCCTTCTTGTACTCTTTCCACTGATCTTCATCCTGAGGAACCACCATCACTGCATCAATATAGGCTTTCAGGCCATATTCATCTATAAGGAAAGACATCCTAGCCTTTCAGATGACGTAGTTGGAAGCTCCATCCAATTTGTCCTGATCTTGAAGCCCAACAGCGTCCATCTCAACGAATTGTTGAAAACTTCCTCTTTCGTTTTGCTCGGATCGTGCTCTGCTACTCATACTCCCTTTTGGAGTGAGAAGATCTACTCACAACTATTTCTGATCTGCAAGGAAAATCAAACTTCTTGAGACTAGAAGTTCATTGAGGAAAATTTTCCGTTCGTGTGTGCTCTTCTCTCTTCCACCCCGACGTTGGCTTTGCTCTAGCAAACTATTGCAAAAGCCTCTTCGTACAGCTAGAGATCTGCCCAACGAAAGTACTGAGTTGCTCCCTCTGCCTCTGGAATCACTTGATCAGGAAGGATCAAATTTTTCTGCCCTTCAGTCATAGAAAAAAACGAACCTCCTAAATCAACTTGGCCTCCTGGAAAAAATACTGCGCTGCCCTTGGGAATTTCGGCCTGCTTCCCTTGCTGAGAAGCAAACTTTCTTTCCGTCATTTCTGAGCTCTCCAGTTGATCACCTACACTCTGATACCATGTGAAATTCCTACATTGGAATCTTGTTGCAACAACTGGAAATTATTCTCCTAATTATTAATTTTATTCAACAATTTTTGTTGTTGTTTGCTATGGTAAATACTGAATAAATCACACTTCAACCTCCACAAATAAAATACCGCGGAAAAATAAAACGTTGGAAGTTGAGAAATGCTAGCACACACACTTAAAATTAACACAATTATTTTTTGGACAAAAGTCCTCGGAAAAACCCAATGCGGGAAAACCGGTGCAACAACTGAGGGATTTATTACTAAGTAGCAGTGAGAAATTCTGAGTACAAGTGGATGTCGAAATTTGGCAATCCTATTACCACTCAAACTAGCAGGGGACCTAAGGGGAATCCCTAAAGGGAAAATGCTAGGCCAAGGGCAACAAATAGAGTCTTAGCCCACTATCACCTCAGCTAAGACTCCCTTCTATCTACAGAGTTTCACCGATAGGAGGAGACCCGATATGTGTGGAGTCACTAATGAACGATAAGTCAATGGATATGAGTGACTTGAATAACCCTTTCCCAGAATTTGAAGAATAAAGATTGCTCGCTTTATAAGCAAGACACTAGGTAATCTAGGGAAAGGAAGAGAGGATTTGAGGGCTAGGTTTATGGGATAAGACTTGTGGAGTTTCCAAATCCCTAAATCCTTGTTAGAATTGGTATCCCGGATGGTTCCTGAAGAATGGTCTTTCAAAGGAGTGGGACCACAAGGGGCCAAGTAGACTCAGTGTAGGGTATGAGGAAGGAATGTAACAACCAGTGATGTTCTTACCCTAAACAAGGTGGAGAGAGGATCAAAGAAAATATAATTACTCAAAGATGTTGGTTTGACCCTGGGAAGTGCTAGTCTTGGGCATGGTAGGGCAAGTTTTGGTTCCGGAGCTAGGGCTTGGCCTTTCTCCCAATTCCATTGTTTGAATGTCTTCAAATTTGGAGGAGGGCTAGAGGAAGGGCCATCACAGGAGACCCTAGGAGATCTAATTTTTTCAGTGGCTAGCTTGTTGGGAATTTGATGCCCTAGGCACCCCAATGTGACTAGACTTGGGAGAAGGTGAAAAAATAAGAGTTTTGGTGACCACCCTTGGTAGATCAGTGCCTTAATCCTTGGGAGAATGGAGACTGTTGATTATGTGTAAGATTTCTTGATTCCCAGTCAAGGAGGCCTCAAAATTACTTCACAAACCCTCTAGGTCAAGTGAAAGCAATCTTGTAGCTTTTATACCTCAAATGCACAAGAGGAATGGCTTATCAAGTCCGATTTTACGCCTAGGAGATTTTTCTCACACTACATGGCCCATACATGGAGAGTACGTTATAATAGAGACAATCCCACAATATTAAGCAACAATTTGCATGCAACAATTAGCCCTAAAACAACGAAAATCCCATCCAACATATATGGCAAAAGTAACAAGAATAATATCACAATTTCGTACTTACATGCAATAGAGTATATCCAACCATTCACAAATGACAATAGAGAAGCTCCAAGAGAAGATAAACTAATAATCATACATGAAAATTCATCCACAATTGCTCCAATTCATTCTCTAGAAAAAGTCTGGAATTCTCTAAAGAACCGAGAGACCTAATCCAAAGTGATGATGAGAAATGATCTCACCACACTTGTATTTATACACATCTTAGGAGTTCAAATTAGCCTCCTCGACGTACATAAGCCCCAAAAATAAAATAATGTGCTAATAATACATCTTTTTGGTGAGAAACCCACCAAACTAGCTCATAAATGAAAAAGTAAGCCTCTCAATAGGTCAAATAACGATCTAAGCATGTCGTAGGGCCCTCTAAGAGGCCTAATGAGGTCCATGGGTGCCATAATGAAGAATAGGACCCTCAAAAGCAATGGACAAGGTGTTGGCCCCTTGTAATAACTTGTGGTGCTCCAAATGACATGTGGGGGCACACAAGTGTCCTCATGGGTCTCTAAACAAATCGAATATGCTTGTAGGTTGTTTGCAAGGGCTAGGATGATAATGTTGGTGATGCCACATCATTGTACAATCCTAAAACATCTAGCAAGTGTATGGTGTAGATTGGGGGTCAGCTGGGCATGATGGATTAGGTACATCCTCCTCATCCAATGAGTGAACCATGAGCAATCTCTTAATGGTTGTAGGGATCCATGAAGTGCAATTTGCTACAGTGGCGGCCCATGGCTCTCAACGCCACCCTATATGTGCCAATGTAGCCCTCTGGAGGATTAGGACCTTGTATAGGGAGACCAAACCCAAATGGAAACCATCTGCAATCCTGCATAAGATCCAATGTGTCCCCTAGCCTTCCAGTACAACACGTCATGAGAGAAATCAAGTAAATGAGCTTACCTAATCATGGACCACAGGTGGGGACTTCATAATGGCCCGCACTTCCATAATGGGCTTCGGGGTGTGCCAATGTCTTCTAAACTCCGAACGGGGTTAACCAAGTGCCCGATTAGGTGGTTTCTACTTCTAAAGGGGATAATATGTTCAAGGTACATCCTTCAAAAGGTGGTGGCATGTGACAGATAGGTGAATGAAGTAGGGGATGAGAGGGGCAACCTTAGGTCACATGCTGGGGTACAAGGGTAACTAATAAGAGGGAAGCCCACACTTGGGTTTATAATGTGTAGGATGGAGCAATCGTGGTACATGAGGTGCCCTAACCTTGGTTTTTTCACCCTTCTTTATATGCGTTTTGCCTTTTTATGATTTTCTTTGATTAACTGCTCAGGGCTCAAGGGGTTAAAGCATGATGTATAAGATATAGCAGTGAATTCCTCCATTTAGAGTGGGGCGTTTCATCGTCCACCAGGGGTTGGGACAATAATAGGTTCCTATATGATGAAGAAGGCTCATAGAACCTGTAGGAACCAGGGTGGTGGCCATGATGATGATGGCTCTTATATTGGCTTTTGTCCAGGTGGTAAATGTTTTTGTCCCGACCATCTTTTGCATTTTGTGGTGCTTTTCTTGTTAAAAGTGGTCATGTATGCTTTTAACTTTCTTTTCAGCTGCATCAACCTTCGGGCTTCATTCCAGGCCATGACCCAAGGTGTGGGCAAGGGGAAGGGGCAAACTAACCCTATGTGGACCCAATGGAGGGATGTGGACCCAGGTGGGAAATATGATGAATCGGGTAATAATGGATGGAAAGAGGGTAATATAAGCGGATAAGGGAGTGGGACCACGCAACCAAAATCAGGGTTTCCTGTGCAATACCATCCTTGGAACCAAATGGTCAATAAAAGAGATCCCACGGGACTAGAATCCAATGGTAATTCTTAAAAGGGGTCTAGGGGACAGAAGCACAGACCCAGCCCATTCTTTCCACCGAATCCCCCCATTAATCCATGCCCATAAAGTGTCCATGATAAGCAAACTACAATACTCAATTTCAAAATGACAAGACATACCTTTAGATTGGTGATAATATTGGCATTGATGTCATTAACCACATTGGTGATAATTCATGCTGAATATTGAATGTTGGGTTGGTGAGCTGAATGTTAAATGTTGGATTGGTGAGCTTGAATGAAAAGGCTGAAAGTGATGTGAAGTGCAAACGCTGAAAATTAAATGTGAAGTGCCAAGGTTGAATGTGAGGGTTGAACATTTTTAAATGGGACATTACAAAAGTTGAAATATATATAATAGGTTTTACTGAACATAAAATATGGACAATAAAATATCTGATTTGTCTCTTGTAATTATTACTGATTGAGCTGTTTTAATTTAGTTCTATTTTATATTACAATTTTTTTTTTCAAAACTAGAAGTGAAGAGACAAGCTTTTGAGCAGTGTTTGGAAGTCCAAGATACAATGCTTCATTTCACATTCTTGAAATGAATACAAACAACCAAGATGGCTTGCTTATAAAATATACAATGTGGAATGGTAAAAGGACTTTTATTTTAAGAGAAACAATTTGCATAAGAAAGTTGATGAGCAACAAAAGAAGAGCTACAAAGTAAAAAGGAGAAGCACTATAGCAGTAGACTTGACAGTAGAACTGTAAATGAGGTAACCAACATTTGTGACACGATGTTGTGATTGAGAGATTTCTGTCCCTTTCTATGTTGTAGCGTGAAAAGGAACAGGTTGTAGCCTGTTCAGGTAGAAGCCTCCAGTGGATTGTAGCCTACAGAAAACTTGTGGGAGTTGGAGCTTCCTTTGAGGTAGGAGCCTCTTGTAGGTTGGAGCCTACAAAAATCTGATGTAATAAGGAGTAGCAACTTGCTTTCACATCACTTTTAGCTTAAAATTTGTGGTTTCTGCCTTCGGGGTTTCCACTTATATCTGATGTCTTCATGTGTTTATTCTTAAATGTTGTGTGAATGTTTTGAACTATTGATAAGTAAATCTGCAAATTTCTTTCTTTGATACCTGCAAAAGGAATTCAATAATAATTGAGCACAAACATAAACCATTAGTTGCATAAGAAGAAAGTTAAGTTGAACAAAAGGATTTTTTTTGAATTACTGATTCACCCCCCCAATAATTCCCAATCATAAATATCAATTGGTATCAGAGCTAAGTTCCTTCAGTAGCCGTCTAACAACTGGAAGGAGGTCCTAAGTCAGTAAAATGGCTAGTCAAGAAGGATGCTCAACAAATAAGGCCCCTCTATTTACTGATACGCACTATCTTTTGGAAAGTGAGAATGAAGACACATTTAATGTCTCTAGGAGCAAGTCTGGGCTGCTGTGATGATAGGGTATGAAGAACCAAACTAAATTTTATAGCTAATGCAAAAGCTATGAATGCACTTCTGAGTGGTTTATGTAAGTTTGAATTTATCAAAGTAATGCATTGTGAGACAACTAAATGTTGATTTTTAATGTACCTTGGATAAGTGGTTTCCCATGGGTTAGTCTCTAGCTAGGGAAAAGTGTCCAAAATAATTCTTTTCCTAAGTGTGACTTTATAAAATGAAAGTGACTTTATAAGTGGTAAAGTCAATGTTAAATTATAAAGTGAAAAGTGACTTTAGACATAAAGTACAATGTGAGTGCTTTATTTAGTGGGTGAGTTAAAAAATAGAAAGTGAATTAAATACACATTTATTCTTATCCTTTGATCTAAATGAATCTGAGCCATGAGATCTTAGGGTTGCCCAAAAGTCATTTAGGAAAACAAAGGGGGGAAAAGGAAAGTGAGACTACGTTCATTCCTCATGAGTAGATTGGAGAAAGGAGGTTGAGAGTTGGAGAAAAGTTTTGAAGGAGAAATTTGTTGCAGCAAGCTGAATGAGTGATTTATGGGCAAAGCCGGGCACGAAAATGAAGGCATAAAAGATAGTAGAAGGTATAGTATGAACAAGATTTAATGTTGTGAGCTGCACACCATTCAAGAAAAGTTTTTTGAGATTTGTTTTTTGAAAAATCTGTCCAGTCTGTACAACGGTATGGAAATCTGCACAGTACAGTCCGTATCCGTACAATACATATTTTTAGTCTCAAGTGGGTATGGAAATAGAGGCAAAGTGGGCACGGTTTTCAAGGGGTTTTGGGCTGAAGAGATAAGTTGTATTTTGCTGCTTTGTTTTGTCTGCAAATGTGTTTTTCCTAAACTTGAAAGATAAATAAATATGAAAGGCTCTCTAACAGGTTTTCCCCGGAGAAGATTGAAGGGGTTTTGCTTGCGTCTAAATTGACCAAAAATCTGTGTAGTTTTATGTGTGTCGCTGGTTTGTTTATGTCCATATTTATTTTCAGCGTGTGTTGATAGTCCCATGTGTTTTAATCTGAAAACTTCATTTCTAGAATTCTATATGTTGAATGTATGTTTATGGGAAAAGACATTTAACTGAATGGGAGTGATAAGGTGAAATTAAAACCGGGTTGGTATTGCAAGAAACTTTTTAACATGGTATCAGAGCTACAAGCTGAAAATTGTAGTTTGAACACCAGACAATAGTTTGGGACAGAAAACAATGGTTTGGACAACAAACTGAATTTTCTGGACAACAAACTGATATTTTGAGACAACAAACTGATATTTCACACAGACTGGATTTTTGGGACAAGAAGGTGTGCTGGAAAGTTCATTTCTCCATTTTCTTGGGTTTGGAAATTTTGGATAGCAGTCATGGCTATGTTCTTAAGGATAGAGGACAGATTGGATGGGATATCCAACTATGTTGTTTGGAAGGACAAAATTCAGACAATGTTTAAGGAGGCAGCAATTTGAGACATAGTGCCGCAAGTGGTTGTACGTCCTGCTACAGATGAACTTGCTAAATTCACAAAAAATAATGCAAAGAGAAATAGTATTTTAATGGACAGTTTGAAGGATCATGTGGTTCCTCAAGTGAGAGGAAACACATATGCATATCAAATGTGGACAACTCTAACCACTCTCTATTAGAGTACCAATGAGAGCAGGAAGATGGTACTCAATGAACAATTGAAGAACATCAGGATGACAAAGGCTGAAAGTGTAGTTCATTATCTTGGCAAGGTCAAACAGGTACGTGATGATTTGATTACTATTGTTGAGGCAGTTGCACCCAGAGAGTTAGTCAGGATAGCTGTAGCAGGACTTCCTAAGTCTTGGGAGGTCTTTGGAGATGTTGTTACCTCTAGGGAGAATCTTCCCAATTGGGACAAATTCTGGGATGGTTGTATGCAGCATGAGATAGAGAAGACTGGCAGTGGTGGGGTGAAGATGGCAGATGAGGAGGATGTAGCCTTGACAGCTAGGGGGAAGAACAAAGGGAAGGCCAAGAAAGGGGCCTCATCAAATGGGGCTAAGGGTAAGGAGAAGAAGAGGAAGAAAGATACGGATATGTCCAAAGTCAAATGTTGGGCATGTCAGAACATGGGACACTATGCTGCTACATGTCGTGAGAGGAAGAACAAGGGGAAGAAGGGTATTGCATCTTCAGTAGAGGTGGAGCAATTTTCTTCACAGTTTGACAAGGACTTTGCATCTACTACTTCTACATCTAGTAGGAGTACATCATCCGATGTGTGCTACATAGATAGCGGGGCTTCCCGCCATATGACAGTTTCACGGGAGTTCTTTTTAGAGCTTGGAGAGAGGGCACTTGATATTGAGATTGTACTAGGAGATGACTGCACTATGAGAGTTGTTGGTGTGGGGACTGTGACCTTTGAGAGGGAGTCTTTGCCTCCTTTGAAGGTCATGGATGTTTTGTATGTTCTGGGGTTGAAAAAGAACTTGATTTTAGTGTTTGCTATGGAGGAGCAGGGGTTTGATCTCACTTTCTCAAGAGGGCAGGTATTGATGCATCCTAGGGGAGCTTCCATCACTTCGGCCAAAGTGATTGGAGTCCGCTCTGGGAAATTATATAGGTTCAGTTTTCAGTCGGCAGGAGCATTGATGAGTAGCAGATCTGGTAGCAGTCGCACTAGTACCACCATCAGTAGAGACTTGTGCGAGTTATGGCACCAGAGGATGGCGCATATGCATCATGGAGCTTTGAGAGTACTGAGGGAGATCACTACTAGAGTTCTTGATTCCAGTGTCGAGCATTATGAGGTCTGCAGAGGGTGTGCTTTGGGCAAGTACACCAAGTTACCATTCCCCGCGAGCGTCAACAAATCTACTGGTATATTAGACTTGATTCATACTGATGTTAGTGGTCGTTTGTCTCATGTGTCTTTGGGTGGTTATAAGTATTATGTTATATTCATTGATTACTACTCTAGGAGGACTTGGATATATTTCCTAAAGACCAAGGGTGAAGTCTTCAGTCGCTTTAAAGAGTTCAAAGCTCTCGTGGAAAAGCAAACAGGTAGGAAGATTCAGGGCTTGAGGTTAGACAATGGTGGTGAGTACACCGATGGTGGGTTTTCTAACTTCTGTGCACAGGAGGGCATTAGGAGAGAGTTCACGGTTCCTTACAACCCCCAACAGAATGGGGTGTCTGAAAGGAAGAATAAAGCTATTGTTGGGGATGCTAGAGCGATGATTCATTGGGGTTGCCTTTGTTTTTGTGGGCTAAGGCCTGCAATACTGTTGTTTATCTTTAGAACAAGAGTCGTCACAGAGTATTGGGGAATGAATCTGGAGGAGGCTTTCGCTGGAGAGAATCCTCATGTGGGACATCTTCGTATCTTTGGATGTCTCACATATTCTTATATCCCCAAGGAGCAGAGGATGAAGCTGGAACCCATGGCAGAGAAGGGTATCTTTATGGGTTACAACGAGACTTCGAAGGCCTATTGAATCTTCATTCCTTCTAAACGAAGAGTGGTGATTAGGAGGGATATGAAGTTTGAGGAGAAGAGGGCCTATCGAAGATCACGGGAGTATGATGAGAGAGAGTCACAAACTTCTCCTCAGCAAGGAGGTTAGGTACAGGGAGCATACCTCAGGGATCTGGATTGACTGGTACTATAGGTACTTCAGTGTCAGTGACATCTGGGGCACTAGTGGCGAGTTCACCGAGCACTTCTTTAGGGAGTCCATTGGTACAGAGTTCACATGGCACTTCAGCTGACAAGGCACATGTACTGGTATAGGTTCTTCGAGGACAAGTGCTGGTTCCCTATGGGGAAGCTTCTTCAGGGAAGAGGAGACCCAAGTGGCTTCAAGACACCTTGAAGGAAGCAGAGTTCATTGGTCCTCCAAAAATGGTGAACAGGGAGAGTGTGCCACCTGAGCTGTTTTGCAGTTATGTAGCCAAGGCTACCAACATTGTTGACTCTGAGCCTACTAGCTATGACGAGGCTGCCAACTAGGAGGTATGGAGAGAGGCTATGGTGGAGGAGTATGCCTCTATCATAAAGAACAATGTCTGGGAAGTGGTACCTAGGCCTAAGGGCAAGCCAGTTGTGACTTCCAGGTGGCGCTACAAGATCAAGCATGCTGCGGATGGCAGCATTGAGAAGTGTAAGGCGAGATTTGTGGCTAGAGGCTTCTCACAGATAGAGGGAGTTGAATATGATGAGACCTTTGCTCCCATAGCTTGGTACACTTCTATCCGTTCCCTTAGTTCTATTGCTCCAGAAATGGGTTGGCAGATCCATCAGACGGATGTGAAGACCACATTTCTGAACGGAGTTATAGAGGAGGAGGTGTATGTTGAGCAGCCATAGGCCTTTGAGGTACTTGGGTGGTAGACCCATGTATGTTGGTTGAGGCGAGCACTCTACGAACTTAAGCAAGCTCCGAGAGCTTGGTATTCGAGGGTTGATACTTACTTGCAGTAGATGGGTTTTGACGAAGAGTGATGCAGATCCGAAACTATACTACATTGTTGTAGGGGATGATCCAATCATTCTTGTGCTGTATGTTGATAACTTGTTCATTATTGGGGCAGAGAGACTGATTAGTGGTTGCAAGGAGGACCTTGCTATGGAGTTAGAGATGAAGGACATTGGGCTGATGCAGTACTTTTTGGGATCCTTACTTGAGCTGTGGCAGGAGGAGGGGCATATCTTTCTGGGGCAGGGACAATATGCTGTGGGTGTGTTGAGAAAATTTCACATGGCGGACTGTAGACCCATGTCTACACCTATGATCGCCAATTGGAAGAAGCTTCATGCTTCAGATTCTAGTTTGGTGGATCCCACATTGTATAGGTAGCTTATTGGGTCCTTGATGTATCTGGTCAACACTAGGCCAGATATATGCTTTGCAGTGAACACACTGAGCTAGTTCATGGTTGAGGCCAGGAGGGTGCATTGGTTAGCTGCAAAGCACTTTCTTCGCTAGGTGTAGGGGATTGTTGATTATGGTCGCTGGGTATTGTGGAATACATATGTCTAAGCCTCCCTGCAAAATTTGAGACTTAGAGCACATCTGATGCTACCAAAAATGAACAATTAGGAGGTTTGTCGCCCTCGCATGTCTCATAATTTGGTCCATGCTTGGTCACATGCGATGAATAAGCAGGTTCCCTATAAAGGATAAAAGGGGTGCCATCGGATTGGGGGGTGGTTGCGTATGATAAATACATTTGAACATGTCCACCAACGGTAGCTCCCCATTTCCGGGATAACAAATCCTATAGAGAAAAATACTGGCAAAAATCTAGTGAGGAATTTCCTCACCCCACAGGTAATCCCCAACACAACTTGCATTCAAAAACAAAACCCTCGGAATCTCTCTATTAGCCTCTGCGCAACCTGCTAGATGTCAAGCCTCTTACTGGTCTTTGATGAACTCGTTATGCCTTCTGTTGGTTGGAAATATGTTTCTTCATCACTCTGGGACTCCTTCCTGGCCTCTGGAACTAAAGACCTCTCTCCCTCTCAGCAAATTGAACTTGCCTCTAGAGGTTGTTGCCCTACCCCTGTGTCAGCTTCTCTATGGCTCTTCTTCCTCTCTACAAATGCACTCACTGGATCTGGAATACTTCCTCGAGCCTCACTGTCTCTGCCCCTCTCATCTGCTTCGATCTCTTGTTCCCTTCGACAACTGATTACTTCTATTCTAATAATCAATCCACCAAGAAATCAAACTGCTCAAGTGTCTCGAGTGATTTTTCCATCACCACATCGACCTCCTTTTATAATCCTCTGTTGGAGTACTAATGACCAAGATTAGAACTTAATCAATGGCTAGGATCATCTCTAGATCTATCCGTGTGAGTTGCTAGATGGTTCTTGCCTTGACTTAATTAATACTGATTAATTAACCATATTCCCTAAGTTTATACTTAGGAAATATTTAAAAATTGGTTAATAATCTAATTAAGTCATTTCTAGGCGGAATTTCCTGAAACGATTTCTAGGTTTTGGATATCTCATGTATTCTAGCCTCTCCAACAAATTTTGTGGCTAGAACACATCTGATACTACAAAAACTAACAGCTCCCTCACAATTACCTCCCCAAATGTGAGCCTAGGGGTCGAACATATGCTACCTCGACAATAAACAACACCATCCCTAAGCTTGTATTAGTCAGCTTGTGCACCCACCAAGTGTCTCAACTAGAGAATCTCCTCCCTATCCATGACATGTGGTGTGTCATCCAACTACCTAGGGTGAGCCTCCCATGTCTTGCTGCCTGAACGAAGAGGCATCAAGGGGCAACAACCAAATTTTCTACGACTATAAGCAACTATGGAGGGTGATGGGTAGGTAGGTGCCCAAGGGTATGATCAAGAGTCCGCCGGGATGTTGAAGAGTAATCCTACGAACATCCTTATCTCCGCCTCAGATATTCTGATAACCTAATCGAAGACTTGTCTCTGCTGAACATGGTGTCCCTTGATGCTCAACAACATCCTCATCGATTCTAGGTGAGCTGCACCCAATGGTACACCTAATGTCCCTATCCATAAGTCTCCTTGGAAGCAACACTCCAAGAACTGGCTGTGCCACATCATATGCCACCACATACCTCCAAGTATCCATGTACTCGTCGACATGCCACTATACGCTGCAACCTATCCCTTACACTACAGGATTACTTTACCCGTTTCTATATCACTTTGTACCGTTGAGTGTCCCAAATGCACCAATGTATCAGTCACTCCACTAACAAACCCAATGTGGTGTGAGTCGCTACCTCTACTCCATGGTGTAAATCCATGCGTCGTGGCACACCGCCATGCACCTCCGTGCTCGTAATCCACTCCTCAATGCTATATGGTCCTACCTGCAACTGGATGCCATGACCTAAAGCTGAGACAGTACGCGTCGGCTCGCACCCTACCGATAAGGATGAAAATGAAGATCAAGGAGAATGTCACTTTTACTTTAAGAATTTAACATTACCATGAAATTTCAATAGCATATCAATACTAGGAGAGGGGAATGGACCCCAAATAACACTTAACCAATTTAGAAAACACCTTGGAGTCCCCAACAATTAGCTAAATGTTAAAAAGTTAAAAAAAAATTAGAAAAATCCCTGTTTTTTTGGGTGATTGGCCGGATTTAATGACTCGGCCGAGTAGATGTGGAAACGGCTGGGTTGACCGAGTCATGACTGACTCGGTCGAGTCAGTCATGACTCAGCCTTTCGAACTGGTTTTTCTATCGGGTCATAAAATTCCTCAATGACTCGGATCAACTCGGCCATTTCGGATTCGATTCGGGCGAATTTTAAAACATTGGGCGAGAGTAGAAAACAACCATGCTTTGTACTTGAATCGAGCGAACGTTCTCTCCAAACCGGTGGACGCATTAAAAAAATTATTAATTGCAACCAATTGAGAATGATGCGTTGATGGTACACGTCGAAATGGAGAATGATGCTTTGACTGTACATGCGCAAGCAATGCGAAGTTGCAGGTGGGAGTTAAAAACTTTGGCAACCTTGAGCCTGGCCAAACCTAAGGTGAATTTGAACATTTGGTTGGGGTTCGCCAAACTTCGAACCTCAAGGTTCAAGTTCAATGAACCCTGTGACAATGTTCTTACCTGGATCCCAATGCCAGTCTGGGCTTTTGGTATCCCCAATTCCTGGAAGCTCCTGTTGAGTTTCAGCTTGGCCCACTACCATCCCCATAGCCCACTCCACCAAGTACCAATTTAGAATCTCTCGCCATCCAACCCCAAGAGAGGGATCAAATGTATGAACTCCCATACACAGAGCAAGCCCTCCATCCTGCGAACGCTGCACCATGTGCAACTAATGTCGCCTCATCTCACCATCTTGGTCAACACACAAAATTTGTTGAGGGGACTCTGCCTCTCCCTCTCCAACGTGTAGAGGCAACCTACTAATGCTACCAACCTCATCTATGTATGTCTGAAGAGGGTTGTTCCGACGCTCCAATGTGTTACTCTAGCTATACCATTAGGGAATCCAACCGTTCCCCAACTCGAGTCAGTGTGGCTGCTGACTCGGCACAAACTGCTCCCATGTCCTCCATCTCATCGTTTTGCTGCAAAATGGTCTCTCAGACTATAATGGCCTTCTTTCTCAATGTTAGAAGGTCGACTTGGAATTGATGAAACTACCTTGGGCGACTATCATCTGTAAACTTGATCACAGCTCTAGACCCCTTTGTCTCTTCTAGCACCTCGTCAACGACTAATGTCTCCAAGCAGCTCATCAATCCGGTGTGGGTGGCCATCGTCTAGAAACTCGGTCACAACAGTGGGCATCTCATCAATTGTCGACATCTCATCCATGGGTGGCACCTCCCCAACAGATAGCCCTCTGAGTGTATTGTCTACTCTCTCCAGTAGGGTGTTAGCCAAAGCTATCGAAGGAATCTCTAACAAGGGTGACTCCTCTGTCATGCTGGGTGTATCTACATGCTCCTCACAACCTTGCGTGCCCTCAGCGTCATGCTCAACCTCTTCCTTAGGCTCTTGATATCTAAAGCCAGGTCTCCACTAGAAAAATCGCCTCTTGGTCTCACCCTCTAATTGTCCCTGGCCTGTCTGCTCCTTTTGAGGAGATTTGGTGCCCTGATTTTGTCGACTCTCCCCACATGGTGGAGATGGATGTACCCCCACGTCTTGTGCACCTCTAGTGTCTCTGCTGTCAGGATAAGGATGGATCTAGTCCGACACCTTCCTCAACTGAGCCAACCTCTCATTGTTCCAACAGATTCCAACCCAAAGTCCATACATACTAAATCTTCCTTGAACCATTGGTTTGACTATGGTTTAACCCTTCACTGTGCATATATGCACAAATTTTCCATGATCTAGTTGGCTACCCCACAGTTGGCCAAGATCATGGCTCTGATACCACTGTAATATTCCTAACGGAAAATATTAAGTGATGACAGAAAATAAAGCATAAATATGTAACGATAAGCTAGCACACCAACGTAATGATAAATTGCACTAGTAATTGTACCAAGAACTGAGTCATTTTATTAACTTAGAAAACAAGGTACATATAAATGAAGAAGAGGAATGTGGGCTTGCTATAGCAAGCTGGTCAAGTCCCCGATGAAAATGGAGCTACCCAAGTGCTGGAAACTGCTCTCCCCTAGTCTCTGCACTGACCGAGTAAATTTTACTATTGCTAGTTGGAAAGGAATTGGTGTTTTTGGCCTCTAAACTGCTCAAAAAATTCCAGGAAATTAACTGGAGGGTCCTCACGAGGAACCCATAATAACCTAGAAAAATCTCACAGGATGAAGTGGTGTAAATGGTCCCAAAGTGAATTGCGCCCTCCTCTAGTGTTTTCTGCTATTGTCTGCTAACTGGAACATTGATTTTGGCCATAAATATGGCCCCGAAAATTTTGTGAAATTAACACTCGACTCCTCTCACCCAACCCACAAAAACCCATAAAGGGTTGGGCCTCGTTCCAACCTTCCGAAATCACCCCCAATTTGTGTGAGCTCCCTCTTTAACTAGGAAATTAGTACTGCTTGAGAAACCACTGCCAAAGGCCTCCAAAATTAGCTGAGAACCTGTCCAAGAGTTCTCCTTGTGTCCCCTTGTAAATCCTCAGCCCCAAGTCTGGCTCAAGCCTTCACAACCAACGTGCTCCTCTAAGGACTTTGTAGGCCTAGTCCAACTACTTTTGTGCTGGCCTAGGAAAAAGAAAATTTGGACTCAAGGAAGTCCCCTTGGCCTGCCCACCAAACCACTGCAAATACGTTGTTGGATGGGAAGAGAATGTGTCCCTAAATTCCCAAAACCAACTCTATCATAAATCTCACTCCCTTGAGATGTGCGTGGTCCCTTACTGTGCCCAACTTGCTCTTCAATAGCTCGAATCTCCTGTGAAATCCCTCCGGAATAACTCTGAGAAAGCAACAAAGGCTCCCCTAGGGTGGCACTCGAAGTCCACCCAAGTAGGATTTGAGATCTCCCCTCGGAAATCTCGTGTGCTGAACAAGACTCCGTTGACCTAGCTAAACAACTTGAGCAAACAATGGTTCAGATATCAAATTAGCAAAAAGTCCCTAAATGAGTGCTCCACCTTCTATTTATAATTTCTGCCCCTTCTCTTGCCTTGTAGGTTCCACCCATCGATTTTCCTTTTTCCCTCCTCTCTCCAAGTCAAGCTCTCCAAGGGGTGCATATTTCCTTATGGAGTGGCCCCCACCTTCCACTAGCTTCATGATTTCCCCTTTCCTCTAAAGTGGGACCCTCTCCTTACCCAAAAATTAAATCTTCTTTTGATTTATCCATTCTGCTATGTTGTGGGCCAAAATTGGTGTTCACCAAATCAAAATTACAAAAATGGAAATTCTTCTTAAGAAAATTAATTAATTGGGGTTATTACATTTCACGAGGTGGTCGAATAGGCCTTCCTGAGGCCGACTTGTTCTTTCATGTAGGCCAACGTGCGGTAGCAAGGTTGACTTGTCGTGGAGGGTCTCTTATGACTCAAATCGATTTCTCTTACATAATACAGGATGCCCAATAAGGTCTTACATATATAACAATGACTTCTTAACTCATTGGAAAAACCTAGAAGCACACAATGGGTTCTTGACCTATAAAAGAAAATAATCTTGAGCATGAAACCCATGCTACAAAAATAGTAATGATATTTCTTTTTCTCTTTACATCAAATACATAAAATCATGATTACATCAGACATTATGAAGACCAAACCTAGTTACACATTTCAACACGTGCATACAATCCTTGATGAAGTGGTATTTGATGTTTATATCTTTGGACTTGTCGTGAAACACTACATTCTCTAACAACTTGATGCTACTCTGATTGTCGTAGTGTATCATTGTCATCTCAACCCTCTGACAAAACAAGGCTATTAGTAGCTTACAAAGCCAATAACCTCGCATATAGCCTCACATATAGCCATGCTTGCTGCTATGTACTCTGTAATATCCCTAATCTGGAATATTCCTCAAACCCCAGCGAAACTCCAACCAAATACGTGCAAATGATATAATACCCTAAAAATGACAAACTAACAGTGGTACATCATATAATAATGTAAACAAGAAATATAAGCAGATACTCAAGAAATGCAGTGTGAAATGCTAAGCCATTTTATTATACTGAGCAATAAAATGAGTACAGGAGGTGATCAGAAAGATGGCACCTCGACTTGCACAAAGCAAGTGAAGAAATACTCTCAGAATAACAAAGAATGGCCCCTCTGCGTGGATGTTGCTGGAGAACTGCCGTGCTGCTAGAAAACAAATGATGATTTGGGGCTGCTCCCCTCCTCGAAAAATGCTGAAACTCTGGAAACCTACGCTACTCAAGAAACCCGGAAAAACCCAGGAAGCTTTCTTGGAATAGCCGACCCCCAAAAATCACCCCCTTGGGGATCTGCGCAGTTCCTCAATGCTCTGTGCTGCCACTGAAGAAACCCCTCCAGAACTCTGCCTGAAACTCTGCCAAAAATACTCCAATATGCAAGGGTTGGTCCCCTGCTCAATCACCCAACATAAATCCTTCTGCAAAAACCCCAATCCAACACTACTGCCAGAAAGAACTGCGTCCCTCTCTCAGTGCTGCGTAGTCCTCCTAAACACTGACGAAACTGTTGTTGAAATGCTGATGGAACTACTGTTGAAATGCCAATGGAAATACCTTGCCCGAGTAGGCACTCGAAGTCCCCTGGGGCTAAGGGTGAGATCTCCGAACGGGGACACTCAATGCACTAAACAGTGTTGCGGACTAGCTAAACAGCCAGCGTGCTCAGAAGTCCAAATGACTAGCTCAAAATGCACATAATTGAATGATCAAAATGAGGGGGCTCCTCTGTCTTTTATAGCCTTTGCCTCTCTCAATCCCAAAGCTCACCTCCTCCTGCGTGGTTCCCCTCTTGCCACGTGTTCCTTCCCTCCTGCGCAGTCTCTCCATGTGTTTGCGTGGGCTTCATTTATGCGTCCCCCTTTGGCCCCCTTGGCTCCCCTTTAAGTGGGGAGTGCCTTTTTATTCTTAAAGTGAGTTATGTCCCCCATCCTCACTTTTTTATTTACAAATAACTATAGAAGGCAAAAATTGAACAAAATCGAATATTCCAATTAGCCATGGCTAATTAGGAATATTACATACTCTGCCTCTGCAGAACTCACTACCACGATCTTCTACTACTTGCTGTACCAAGAAACAACTCCTGATCCCATGTTGAGGTAGCACCCTGAAGTGCTTTTCCGGTCCACTGTTATACCTTTCCAATCTACATTAGTATAGGCAATAAACCTGACACCATCACCTCGAGCATATATGATCCCATACTCGATAGTGCCGCACAAATATCTCAGCACATGTTGCTGTCGTCTAATGCACTCTCTTCGGCTCCACCATGAACTGCCTGAGAGAGTTTACGACATTGGATATATCTGGCCTGGTTTTGACCAAATACATGAGCGAGCCTATTAATTTCTTGTACAGGGTGGGGTCCACTTCCATCTCCCTGGATGCATTTATCTTGCTCCAATTACTGATCATGGGAGTAGAGATGGATTTGAAATCCTCCATCCTGAATCTCCTTAGGATCTCAATGCAATGTTTCCCTTGATCAAGGAAAATCTTGCCATTCGCTTGCCATTCCTCCATGTCTAGAAAATAGTGCACAAGCCCCAAATCCTTCATTTTAAACCCATCTACAAGATCCATCTTGTACTCCTCTATGAGCCCCAGTCAACCTGTCAAGAAAAAGTCATCCACATATAGGACATGAATGCATACATCACCCCCAACCATTGAGTGGTAGAGGTTTGCGTCTGCCTCACTCTTCACAAAGCCCATGCCCTGCAAGTATCTGTCGATGCGCTCTTACCACGTCCTGGGAGCATGCTTGAGCTTGTACGAAGTTCTCTTCAACTTGGACATGTGGGTTTCTCTGCTATGTGCCACAAAGGCATCTGGTTGGTCAATGTACAACTCCTCCAGTTCACCATTCAGGAAAGTCGTCTTGACATCCATTTGATGGATTTGCCTTCCCATTTGTGTTGCTAATGAGATCACTTCTCGTAGAGATGTGTACTTGTCCATAGGAACAAATGTCTCCTCATAACCTATTCCCTGCGTTTGAGAGAACGCCTTGGCCACGAACCTAGCTCTGTATTTCTCATTTCTGCCATCTACATCGTGCTTGATCTTATAGATCCAGTGTGATCCAACTACCGCCTTGTCTGTCGTTATGGATACAACCTCCCACACATTGTTTTGCGTGATTGAGGAATACTCCTCAACCATAGCATCCCGCCACACCTGTTGCTATGCGACCTCTTGATAGTTGGAAGGCTCACTATCTACCAACTGACTAACTAATGCCATGTAGCTAGTGTAGCTCTCTGGTTGTCTTCGCTCTCTCCTACCCATCGTAAGAGTCCCCAAAAATTCCTGAGCATCTCTGAGTGTCTACTGAACCTCATGGTTTCTCCTGCCAATAGTGGAGTTAGGAATATACACATCCATATCTTCCTAATGCATCTCTCTGATCTGTTGGATCTACCGCTTCAAGCTTTGTGAGCTCTCAGGAGCACCTGCACTTGAGCTAGTGCTCATACTCGTGAATGTACTCGTGCTCTGTTGCCCTTGATCTTGCTGCTCAACTCTAGAATATTTGGCTGGTTACTCCCTCTGATCTTTAGCTAATGGCAATTCTCTAGACCTCCTATATGCCTTGTCCTATATGAACCTAACATCCCGCTTAACTATAATCCTCCTGGCCTTTGGGATGAAGATCCTGTATGCCTTAGAGGTTTCACTGTATCCAACGAAATAACCTCGCTCTGTAGTACGATCCATCTTCGAACGCGTCTCTCATGGAATGTTATAATACATTAGGCAACAACATATCCTAAAGTGACTGACATTTGCTTCTTCTCGGTATATGCCTCCTCGGGTGTCATCTAGCGAAGCGCTCTATGTGGGACCTTGTTCTGAATATAAACCGTCGTACTACATGCCTATACCCATAAATATTGTGGGAGATCCTAGTCATACAACATTGCTCTAGTTGCCTCCGAAATAGAGCAGTTCTTCCTCTTAGCAACCCCATTCTGCTTCTTGTTGTAAGGAATCTTACTCTCTATTATGATTCCTACCCTTGTACAACACTCTTGGAATTCTTTGCTGGTATACTCACCTCCATTGTCTGACTGAAGAGTCTAGATCTTTCTACTTGTCGCATTCTCAACTAGAGCCCTAAACACCTGAAAGCAATTGAAGACCTCATCCTTGGTCTTCAAGACATAGATCCGGGTTTTCTTGGAGAAATCATCAATAAAAGTTGCAAAGTACTCGTATCCCCGGAGTGATTTCGTTGACATCGAACCACATATATCTGAGTACACTAAGTGAAATATCCCCAACAATCTATTGTCACTCCTTGGAAAAGCTAATTTTTCAAACATCCCCGACACACATCCCCTGCAAACATCATCATGCTCTGTGCTCACCTTTGGAACACTTGTCACCTTCTAACAAAGCAACCTTCCTGCTCCATGATGAATATGGCCCATCATCCTATGCCATAGCTCCCCCTGGTCCCTCAGATTGCTACTGCTAACTAGTGCCGTAGGAGTGTCCATCTACAATCTGTACAATCGACCACTTCTCACCCCAATCGCTATAGGTGACCTTCAATCCTTGTGCTTCAACAACACTTTTGCCACTCTAAAGATAACATCATATCCTTTGTCTTGAAGGATGGATACTGAGATCAAATTCATCCCCAATCTTGGCATGTGCAATATGTTATGAATATAATTAATAACAAATGACATAAATAAAATTAATGTAAATATTAAATAATCAAATATTAGTTATGTTAAATAATCATTAAGTTAAGTGAAAAGGCATGTCTAAAAGACATGCCTAGTCACGAAAGGACACCTTCTTAGGTATATATAGGTGGGTCCTCATTGTAACTTTCATCACTTATACATTATATATATATATGAATAAATTATTATTACAAATACCTGTGTGCCTTTTAACATGTTAAGTTTTCAAGCTATCAATTTTCTTGCTTCAGCCATAGTTTTTATGCTTCAGTGGTATCAGAGGGATGGCACACAATATAATCGTGCGGTTCTTTGAACGTTGTTCGCCGCACAATGTGCCATTACGTTCACGTCCTAATTGCGTTGAGCAGTTTAATAAAATTCAAGAAATATTTCAGCGATTAGAAAAATTGTGTGCAAAAGTTAAAGCATGTCGAAAGGAAAGCAAGGAAAATGATCTAGATAATGATTCTGATGAAGCTTATATAGATCAAGATGAGGATTTAGATAAAGCTGATCTTGATGTGAATGAGGATGATCTAGATCAAGATAATGATTATGATGTAGCTAATATAGATCAAGAAGATTATGATGTTGAAAATCCAAATGAAGTTGATCTCGATGTGGATGAGAATGATATAGATCAAGATGATGATCCAGATGAAGATGATGTGGATGAGGACTATCATGAGAAACAAGAAATATGTGAGGTTGAATTTCTGTGGGAATCTGAGATGATTAAAACAAAGGCAGCTGAGTTAAAAGCTAAGGAGGTCAGGGTGAACACTCGTCTTCTATATCAGCAAACAAAGTTTAACCTTCATTGAGAGGAGAGTGAAGGCTATGCAAAATTGGTGACTCTCTTATGTCAATGTGGTTCTGGTGGATTGACAAATAGGACTGCATCTGCAGTGACCAACACAATTAAGTCATTAATTGGCCAATTTGATTTGGACCCAAATGGTGTTTTTGACATTGTTTTGGAATGTTTTGAGCTGCAACCTGAAAATGATGCTTTTCTTGAACCAATACCTATCTTTCCAATATCTCATGTTGCACATATTCTTGGATTTAAATTCCAGTACTACTAGCATGCTCTCAGCGTGCTGAAAGGCATTGTCATGGTGAAGGCAGAGGTTGGAAGAGTTATTATAGAGGAAGGAGCGATTCTCCGTTTATTTTGTTTGTTAAAACGGGAGCACCTGCATTTTGATGATGAGGTGCCCCTTCGTCTGAAGACTATTGTTTTCGAAAGCTTAGAAAAAAAATATCGCAGAATTGCGCTGAGTTAATGGGAAGTGTACTTGCACCGAGGGATTATAATGGTGTGGATATTATAGGGGGTATGATGTCACCCCATTGGCGAGTACAGATTCTAGCTTGTAAAATTTTGTGGGCTTTCACAGTGGGCATAATTGGTGAGCAAGTTTTTGTGACATTCGACTGTGTGACTCAACTTGCGGTGATGCTCTCTTGTAAGGTAGATGAGGTCCGATCCATTGCTACAGGTACTATCATGGCTCTGTGCTTCTTCGAGGAAGAGGCTCATCCAATCAGAATAGAATTCCATATTAGTAACGGGGTTTTGAAGCCAATTGTGCACATGCTACACGACTCAAACGAAGAATGCAGTTCGTTAGCACATGTATGTTGTCGAGGCTCCTCAGGGCACGTATAGCTCTCACAACAATGTTTACCCTAGCGGGTGTCGTGAGGTCCCTCATTCGAAAGCTCCATCGGCCACGTCAGCTGAAAGACACTGTTTTTGCCCTATACCATATGATGTCCATATGCGTCCAGGCCGAGGCCCTAGCATATCAAATTTTACTAGAGGGGGGCTTGGCGGCATTGATGGAGGTCTTTTGCTTGTCTCTCATGCAGATAGACCCAGATCTCACGCCGATCCTTGGTTCGCTTTTGTTCTGGTTGTCAGGTTATAAAGACGACCTTGTTTTTTTCATCAAGACAGGAGGCCTCAGGATGCTTAGAACCACAGAGTTGCAAGAGGAAGCAGTGAGAGATACAACCTCCACCTTTTGGTGACCACCGCATCACCGTAGAAACTGTCGATTTCTGCACGGCAATTATTGTGCGTGTGTTATTGTCGTTGTGGGAGCCACGATCAACTGACACACATCTGTTAACCTATTCTTGCTGTCAATGCCGTTTTTTTGGCCGGGCCAAGTCATAGCTGTCACCGTCGGGGGAGTTCGGTGTCGGGGAAGGCTTTGTCAAATGCAGCTATTAAAAAATGTGCCGTTGCAAATAATAAACTGCTGCCAATGTTTTTTGGCCGGGCTACGGTCAAAGGACATGATTGAAGGGTCACTGTTTGAACCTTCGAATCGTTTTAATGATCCAGAAGGAAGGAGTCTGAAGGAACTCACTCGAGATGATGTGGACGAAATGCTAGATGCAGCACAATGTACAATTGTTTCTGAGTTAGATTCATACTGGGGTGATGAATCATGCCGGTTCGATAGCCCTCTATGTTCCAAATTACGTTAATATTATTTAATTAATTAAATTATTAATAAAAAAGTTACTATTTGAAAAAAAAATCAGTATAAAAAGTAAAAAACTCAGTGTTAACAAAAATAAAATAAAATTAGACTTGTAAAAAAAACCAATAATAAGAAAAAAAAATCCATGGGAATATTATTGATGAGCTGAATGATGAAATGATACCCAGATTATATACATCGAGACGACAAATACTAAGTGAAGAAAATCGACAGTATTAAAACTTTGAGGACAAAGCTTCCGAAGGAAAGGGCTATGTTATGAATATAATTCATAACAAATGACATAAATAAAATTAATGTAAATATTAAATAATCAAATATTAGTTATGTTAAATATTAAGTTAAGTGAAAAGGCATGTCTAAAAGACATGCTCAGTCACGAAAGGACACCTGCTTAGGTATATATAGGCGGGTCCTCATTGTAACATTCATCACTTATACATTTTATATACATTAATAAATTATTATTACAAATACCTGTGTGTATTTTAACATATTAAGTTTTCAAGCTATCAATTTTCTTGCTTCAGCCATAGTTTTTATGCTTCACAATACATCATAGATTGGAAGTCTTGCCATTTTGCCTATCAAATAGAACAATCCCTCTAGCAACTGGGTTGCACTTGGACTTGTTCTTCATCTTAATTTTGACTTTGATGTCCTCCTTATAACTGGAGAGTTACTCTCTAACCCCTGTCATGTGGAATGACACTCCACTGTCTATATACTAGACACCTTATGAAGTTGAGCTAGACATGCAAGCTTTCAATGTGAATTCCTGGTCCATCCTGCTGGAGTGCTCATCTGCATCATCTGAAGTTGCTACTTGCATCTTTCCCTTCTTCCTCTGTGGACAATCGTTGACATAGTGGTCAAACTCATGACAACCATAGCAATTGACCTTTGATAGGTCCTGTTGTCGCACAGAGTGTTTAGGCACCGCGACAACGCTCAGACCAGGGGCTGTCACCCTGATCCCCAATCTCTCCATTTAAGCCGTCTCCCTGAACCAGGCTAAGGGGGGTAGACCCTATGGAAAAGAAGAACTAGTTGAGAAACAACCAGTTCGGGAGACACAAAGAGGGAATCAACTAATTGATTAAGGCTCGACAAGATTTATAATTTGATTAAAAATGGTTAATACTAGTGCCTTTTGGAGTTAATGCAAATCAAGTAATGGGTTTGCTGCTGCTGCTTAGGAGATAGAAATATGAAATTTGTAATTCCACAATAGAAGTCTTTAACAATCGCTTGCAATATATCTAACATTAAATGATCCAAGCAATGATTAATTTCACCAGATGCAAGATGTACAATATTTTAGCAAATAAATTAAAAAAAAAAGATTTGAACATTTGAAGCAATCACGAAATTTAAAATGCTCACTAATTTCATAAAATGATTCACCACTTTCATATAGCTAATCTTTAGATAAAATTTAGCGCATTTGACTATATAAAAATGACAAACATTAATCCCACATTTAAAATCTTTTAGCCTTAGCGAAAAAGATACACCCAAAATTGTAAATGTGACAAATCTTTAAGTGAATATGCCAAGACTAAATGTGAGACGATTAGATTTTTTTATTTTTTTATAGAAAATCTAAACAAAAATAAATCAAAACCCTAAGATTAAGTTTTATGCTTTTTTTGGATGTTTTATTTTTTATATTTTTATTGTTATCTTTTATTTTTTTTAGATTTTTTATTATTTGAAATAAAACTAAACTAATCCTGAGAAATATCTAATTCTAAGACTAAAACTATAAAATCAAAAGTAAATAAATAAAACTAACACCTAAAACTATAAAATCAAAAGTAAATAAATAAAACTAACACCTAAAAATATCAAACAAAAGTGAAAATCGGAAATTAAAAAAAAAAAAAAATTAACACACATCTCATATAAATATATATGCTAACTTAAAAATCAAATGCGTTCTAACTATGCTAACCCTAAGCTTCACCCACGCATAAAAAAAAATCGAAATCTTATTGTTTTGGTGTGTGTACAGGTGATGGCCAACAGAGGAACGCAGGCTTGGCAGCTTGAAGACTTCGACAACAGTCTCGAGGTTCAAGGGAGCCTCGCATGGGATGGCCAGCGGATGGAGTTACGGGTTTTGCTGCAAATTGGAGAGCGAGGAATTGTAGGAGGCAGCGAGGTTGGTCATGCAGAGGGAGGGGAAATACACTGAGGCTGACAACATGAGGAGAGGAGTGCAATGGGAGTGAGGGAATGGCAAATGGAGAGGTGACTGCGCGCAGGTAGCGTGAATGAGTTCAATGGTGTGGGGATACACATATGTAGGCAGCAAAATGGAGGGCGTGAAGTATTGAGACGCGTGGAGATCAATGGCAACAACGTGATATGGTGGGCAACGAAAGAAAACTTCTATGGCAACATGACAATGGGGCGATTGGAAGGAACCTGCATGGATGGAAGAATGGAATAGGACGAACGCAGAGAGCCGTGAGGGGTATGGAAGGATTTGATGGGGGATCGAGGGCAGGAATAGCTGCATAAGGGGCTGCGATGAAAAGGAGTCATGCAGGAGGCTGAGGGAATGAAGGTAACACGTAGGGATGGATAGCAGGAGATTCGTTTTGCAGGTTGGACGTGGATCTGGAGAAGCGTTGGCAGCGTGGGGAGGAAGCCACGTGTGTGGCAGCAGCAAAAGGCTATAGGCCCTAAAAAATTTCGAAATTTTTCAATGAAAATGAAACGCCAGGTAGCAACAGAGAGATGATAAAATTCTCCAGAAAAACTGATAAATTTTTTTAGATCTTTTTTCTTTAGATTTGCCTAATGAAAATCCCACAAAAAATTCTGCAGACTTGAAATAAAATACTCTTGTGATAACTAATCCTGAGGCCAGATCTTACCCTCCAGGGCCTAGATCTGGCTTCAAACAAAAATCTCCTCTTCAGACCTGTAACCTACAATGGCAAAACAAAAAGCCCAGAAACAATATGTACAAGGATGAAACTAAAAATTCTAAAACCAACTAAATAATTATAGCATTCACAAGATAAAGTCTCTAAGCAGCTAGGTCTGTCATTATGCCACACATATATTTTTTAAGATTTTAAATTTAAGATGAGGTGCTTCAGAAAACCCTTCATGCATTCACTAGAAAAATTCTAATGATAAGCCTGGGATCAAAACCAACTGGTCTTTTCAGAAAATGCCTTTTTGGGAGTTGGTTGGTTCGGTTGAAAACTTCCCCGAATGCCCAGCAATCTCAAAAAAAAGGATTTCCTGCAAAGCGTAATTCAACCATTAACATAGAAAGAGAAAACGACAATGAAATTCAAAACTAATGGAGATACTTGCCATTATATTCAGAAATTAAACTATCATTCAATCCCCAGTGATCAGACAAGATACCTGTGTCTAAATCGCTCTTCAATAAGCTAACATCAATTGCTGAAAGTAAATCTATGCAAGAAAATAAAACATCTTACAACATTTCCCGCAGAGTAACACCAGTAGAGATTAACCCCGAAGTCTTTCTTTATTTGCACATGAAAAACGATTACAAGAGAGCTTTCACTTAGCACACAACTCCAAGGTCGAACAATCTCAAATGACAACTAACCTCCTATTTAAAGGAAAATTTCCCAACAGCTAGTTCGAGTGATCCATGTCAAAGTGATCTCGACCGTCGATGAGGATCAAAATCTCTTTTAATCTCATCCGTCGAAAATTTAAATGCATTTTAATATATTAAAAAATTAAAATTTTGTATTTATTTCCTCAAAACTTTGACTTATTATTATTTATTTATTTTAGTTTTATTTTATTTTTTATTATTTATATTTTTTTAATATTTTTATTGGACCCTCAAACTTAGCCTTTGGAAAAAATTACCTACGACTTATGAGGGGTTTAATTATTTTTCTAACCCCCAAGACATTTTACATCATGATTTTTACATATTTACATCTCAGGGGGGAAAACCCATTTGACAAAGACCCTCACAAACTACCTAGTTCTGTGACACAAGCATAATCTAGTAGATCCAGCAATTTGTAATAACCTAACCAAATAGTTAGGATTATTCCCAAATTACTTTTACATAAACTCGATTTAGCACACTAGGACTCCCCTAAGATTCTAATGACAAAATCCATTCCGGCTTTGGGGTTAAGTTGAAGGAAAACTTTGCCGATCATGGATCGGTGAGACAAAAAACATTTCGGAATGTAGATCGTCACTAGAAAAGTAGGTTTGCCTAGGCAATTACATACATGATACAGATCTGTTAAGATTATTGACAATTTACACATGCAGAATGGGTTTACAACATAATATGATCAAGCTGATGACGATAGTCGAATGGCATGGACACGTTGATAAGGTGCTATCCCTTTTGCGAAAAAAAGGGGGTGTACTGCTATGGGTAGTTGACACGTAGTGGTCAACAAGTCCTTCTTCTTCTTATCTCCCTTTAAGCTGGATTCCTTGTTGGACCCATTCTTCACTTTCCCCTTTCCTGCTAGGGCAATATTTTCTTGCTCCTTCTCAACCTTCAACACCTTTGCATTGCTGTTGAACCTAAGATTCTCCTTAGTGAAGTCACTCCATAAGCGATCCCATCCTGGAAGTGTATCTCGCCCACTAATCACTTGGACAAACATGCTCCACTCCTTGTGTCATGTCCCTTCCCAAATGGATTTGTAAAAGGTCTTGGTCTCTCCCCAAATTCTGTATAAAATTTTGTTAATGGACACCAACAATTTTGACTGAGGGACCTAGGAGAAATGAAGGTTGGATTAATTTGCTAGTGGAAGGTGGGGGCCACCCACATGGGAAAACACATTGGGCAATTTGTATTGCCTTGGAGGGAAATCGTATGGCTGGAGGAGGGGCCCACATGAGGAAAAGGGAGGCCCACAAAGTTATAAGGAGGAAGTGCTCCTCACATGGGCATTCATTCATACTTGCACATCGAAATCACTTGACTGTTTGCTCGAGCTACTTAGCCGAGTCAACTGGATGTTAGCTACGAATCTCTTAAGCGGGAGATTCAACCTTACCTTCGGGGGACTATGAATGCCACCCTAGGAAAGCATTTTGAGAGCACCTTGAGGAGCACCGGGGAAAATTCATAGCCAAGACGCTCAACCCACAAACTAGCAGTGCGTATTTCTGGGCCAGCAGAAAGGGAACACACAATTGTGATCAGGGCTTCATTGGGCCAGCACTTGCCGGAGAAACTTGGAGATTTGAAGGATATCAGGAGGCCAGCCTTGGGGAGGAGTTTTGGAGCAGGTGGGTGCAGCAATTGGGTAGTTCGGAACTCAACCTTGGAAGACTATGGAAAGGGTCTGAAATTCATAAGGGATCACATCTTGGTGATTTGAGGCAGTTTTGGAGAGCTTTCCCAGCATCATTCAGACAGGCCGAGTTTGCCAGACTGACCAGGAGGATGGGCTCCTTGGGGGTCGAATTTCAGGAGTTTGAACTAGGCCAAACCCTTTCTAGGTTTTGGTGGATTTTTGCTGAGGATTAGAGCGCTGAAGTTTCATAATTTTTGGAGCACAGGAAGCAGTGATTCCAACACTTCCTTTCTAGTAGACAACGTAGTTTTTGGGCAGCGTGGATCAGTTCTGGAGCAGCGGTTGGGCAACCCTCAGATCATCATTTTTTCACCTGGGTTTTGTCACGCTTATCCTTGGAGACAAGCCCAGGTGCACCATTCCATTCACTGTTGTATTTTCTCACGATGATTTAATAAAATGGCTTAGAAGTTCTATATTTCTAGCGTTTTCATGGGTGTATGGTGATTGCTTCTCATTTTCGATTGTTGGTTTGTCTAGTTGCTTTATTTATCATTGAATTTCCTAGTTAGGAACATTACACATTGGAAGATCCATTTAGTGCTATTCAAGCTAATTCATCATCGTTGGGCTTATTACCAACTGCAACTAATTCATCTCTAACAAGTCGAACTCTTGTGAGGTAGGAAGCCATGTCTTCACCCTTTTACATTCTGATGGTCCTTAGGTTCTCTCTGAGAATCATCTTCCTTTTCTTTGTAGGATTTTGGTACAAATTTATTATATCATCCCGCATCTTCTTCATTGTGTCTATCTGTGATATGTAGAACAATATGGTACTTGACTCAATCAAGGATATTCCACTTTCCTTTGGCATTTTCCTTTTTTGCAAGTGGCCAGTTGTGTTAGTTTTTGGTAGCATCGGATTTGCTCTAGCCATGAAAATTAATGGAGAGGCTAAGGCACATGAGTTCTAAAGAACCCAAAAGCGTTTGGCGAAATTCCGCCTGAATTGTATTTTATTAAAAAAAAAATAAATTTAATGGGGTTCTTAAGTCTAAACTTAGGAAAATTAAAGTATTAGTGGGTATTAATAAAAATATGGGTGAGAATGTTCTAGAAAGCGGATCAAGTCAAGTTTTTAATCTTCGTCGTTGATTAGAGACTTATCTTGGCTGTTGAAGTCTCAACAAAAAAAGTATAAGAAGGAGGCTTGGGGTTCATTCAGGGATACACTAGGAGAACAAATTGATCTAGAGTTCGAAATTTTTGGGGCTTGGAAGCTGAGAAATTTGAACTAAGTGATCATTTTGCAGCAGAGGGGTAGGGATAGTTCGCGAATACTGGGCAAAGAGGCGGAGAGCCACCAGTGGAGGCAACACAACACCTAGAGGGACTGACGTTGGGCTAGTTTGGGCCCATGCAGGCTTGACGCAAAGCCAGAAGGGCTAGCGAAGAAGAGAAGCTACCTTCACGCGGAAATCCGGAACTGTCGGGGAGTTGCCAGAACAGTCGGGAGAGGTTGACGCAGAAGCTCTAAGAGGTAGAAGAGACAGCGCATGGCTGACGCAAAGCCTCTGAGGTTGACATAGGACCAACACAGAGATATCCGGGGGTTTGCCAGTTGTGTTGCTGGATCAACCGGAAACTGCCGAGGGAAGTGAGGTAATCTCACTCAGTTTTCCGCCATAATATTTTTCTCTGTAATTGGATTGCCAGGAGGGCATCCAACATTGTATTCAGAAGTGCTTACTAATATATAACCGGGGACTATTTTGTCCAAAAATAACAGTGTCCTATGTATCATGTTCTTTGCTCAGTTTCTTGTTTCATGTAATCAAATTAAATTGGTGTAGGATACAAAAGTAATTTATTTCAGTATTTTTCAGAAAATAACTTGATAATGTATATTAAAATCAAGTAGGAGAAGTAAATTTAGTTTTGTTGCAGTAGGGATTCCTTGAGTATAGGGATTTTCACAAGGTATCAGAGCATTAATTTTGAAATAGGAAGAGCAGATCTAGCGCTGAGCAGAGTGGCCAATAGCTGCATTTGGTAGCAATTCGAATCCCCTTGAAGGGATTGTGCAGTCCTTGCCGGGAAAGTAGAGATTTCAAGGAAATCTGTCTTTGAGAGAGTCGACAGAGGTGCGATTTCTGGTTCGTGAGCTTGCAGAGGGAGTGACACAGAGCCTCAGTGCAGTGCTTGAAGGGCGCAATTTCTGTCGGGGCAGAAATCTGTCGAAAAAGAGCGAAGACACATAGAAGGGGAATTTTCTCCTTAGAGGACTTTTCTCGCCAAAAGTTCGAATTTTTTCAGTTGCTTGGCAGCAGACCAAAGTTGCGCAGTGACTAGAGGAGTCAATTCAACAGTTTGGGTGAGATGGCATCACATGGGCTCAGAGATTAGGACAGGTTAGAAGGAGCTTCCAACTATGTCGTATGGAATGTTGAAGAATCTAGGGCAAGCAAAGTTAAGATGATTCTTCGTTACATGATAACAATTTGTGAAGTATTTAAACAATTTATCTTAGCTTGATGTTTACTTCATTATTAGCATGTGTACGTTAACTTCATCAAACTGCTACCATAACAAAAGAGACAAGAACACAAATGTTTGGCTATCTGCCAGGGCCAAAAGCTCTCCCTCTTAGAGAGGAAAACCCATGCGTAAATTCTTCTTATAGAGATTCCATTGACGAATACCAAGACCATGACCCTTGACATAGCTAGCCTCTCTAAGACCAAGACATCTCATCCTCTTCCTAGCCAAGATCATCAAGACTGCTGCAATGCTTAAGTCATTTCTGTTGTATCACTGAGATCTTCATCATAGCCTCTATATTTTAGAGATCTCTTGTCTCCATTGAGATCTTCACCGTGATCTCCCTTGATCAATGTACCGTGGGCATTATTGCTGTTATACCATACTTGAATCATCACTGAACTTTAGCTGGAGATATCATCTTGTGGGTTGATATGTGAGCAACAAAGAGTATACATTATAACAAAAGTTCTGAGACAGTGATACTGAGGCCATATGAGGACAGTCAGAATTCGAGGTTGTTTCCATCACATACATGCATCCTATGTCATGGAGCAGGTTCACCAAGGATGTGATATATATATACATATATATCAGTATGCTGAGATCAAACAAGAAGCCGACACTGCAATAGGTACATAGTGCTCTTCGTCCATCCGAGATCTATACGTGTGAGATCACTGCGTCATTAATTATATATTCTCCTTCAGGTATGCCAAGATATTTATCCCAGAACCTATGACAATGCTGCGTTCTCTGAGATCAAGTCATGAGTTGCTCTTTCTAGCCATTCGAGATCTAGTCTATCTACCCTTAAAGCCATCCGAGGTGCAGCCAGACCTTTGATCTCTTGACTGCGGCTCCTTCATGCGTGACTGTGGCTATGACTGCGACTTTGCCATGCTTGACTGCGACTCTCTCTTTATCACTCTGACTACCATCTACTACGGCTCCTCTTCTATGCCTGCGACTCCATCTCACTGCGACTACCTTATGACTACGACTTCATCTCAAAACCATCTGAATTTTTCAGATCATTTTCGTCTACCCTTCATGGGTATTTATAATGGTTAGCCATATATGTAAGTGATCTTATCTCATGAATCGAGGTGTCCATTATTTCAAGCCGACATGACATATATTTATATATTTTAATTCATTTCTTTGTAGTCGACGTGATCATCTCCTTATTTCTTTGCTTGCAGACTTCGGACAGCTTGATTTGAGGCATTGATCTTAGTCTTGGAGGGGCTGCTACACTAGTTGAAGACTTGTACACATTTACATGGACTCATGACATGATTCTTTGACATAGAAATAAATTCTAAAGACATCAAGAAGAAGTCTTTCACCTAATGACACCTCTTGGTCATGAAACCCGTGCAGCATGATTACAAAGATAATTTATCCTCTTTTATTACATCAAATACAAAGATCATGTCGTTATGAAGATCGAACCTAGTTACACTTTCTTCAACATGGAAGACCAAAATCTTAGCTATTCTGGAGGAGTACGATCTTGAAGCTTACGTCAAGATTGTTGTGGCCGTTCCTGTGGACAATAATTAGAAGAAGTACAAGGCTGAGTAGGCAAAGGCAAAGAGGTACATACTCGATGGAGTTCGAGATCATGTGGTCTCACACTTGCAGGGCAAAGATACAACCTGAGAAATGTGGGAAGCTTTGTCTTCACTGTATGAAGGTTCTTCCGAACAGTGGAAGATGTGCTTAGAACAAAAGAAAAGTTGCAGCTGACATTGATGCAGAAGGGAGAAGGGGTTAACTCCTATCTTTAACGTCTTTAGGACACCAGATACCATCTTGCTACAGTGCGGTCTACTCAGTCAACCACGATGGTAAGGACGACCTTGAATGGAGTCTCGGATGAATGGCAAGTCTTCGTCCATAGTATATTGGGCAGGGAAAGACTACCTTCATGGGAGGAGATGTGGGCAGCCCTTCAACAGGAAGAATTAAGGAGGGATGTGGTTAAGGTCAACCTCAATGGCAACAGTGGGAGTGGCACGAAGACCAAGAAGGAGGAGGAGGAGAACTTCCTCCTCTTTATGCTTGCTCTCTTGTGCCCCACGTGGGTCCCATCAAATATTTTGATCCCCACGTAGGAAATTCGAATTGCCTTCATGGGGTGTGTATTTTTGGGTGGGTGAGTGCCCCCCACAATCCACTAAAAGCATATCGATCCCCCTTTCTCCAAAGTTCTCCCACATATTTGCCTAAAGCCAAAAATATCAAAATTGCGAAAATTACTAGGAAGGTACATTACACTCAATTTTCCGCCATTATATTTTTCTCTGTAAGTGGATTGCCGGGAGGGCATCCAACATTGTATTCAAAACTACTACTTAATAATATAAAACCCTCAGAGTTGCTGCACCGGTTTTCTCTCATTGGGTTTTTCCGAGGACTATTTTGTCCAAAAATAATGGTGTCCTATGTATCTTATTCTTTGCTCAGTTTCTTGTTTCATGTAATCAAATTAAATTGGTGTAGGCTGCAGAAGTAATTTACTTCAGTATTTTTCAAAAAATAAGTTGATAATGTACATTAAAATGAAGTAGGAGAAGTAAATTCAGTTTTGCTGCAATCGGGGTTCCTTGAGTGTAGGAATTTTCACAAGCTGTAGTGGATCTGTTGGTTCGAAAATAACATTCTTTGCTTAGTCCTTTAGTCCATAGTCATCCAATAGGAATGATATTCTAGCTTTCGACACGCCAAAGTTGTAGGCTCCATCCAACCCTTCTTGATCTCTTATACATGCTACGACCATCTCTGAAAATTGGAAATCTAGCAAAAGCCAATAAATTGGAGAAATAATTGAAGAACTAAGTTAGTTAAAACCCTCGACTTTTCTTTTCTTTTGCCTGTGCAGATCTTCATTTTTCTCTCAGATCGGCTCTGATACCTTGTGAAATTTTAAAACTGTTGCAATTGCTGGTTATTATTTTCTTATCAATTGATTATTTGTCTTTTGCAAATTATTTGCGGCAAACACTGAATAAAACATAACTGCAACTTCATTGAAAAATAATTAACCACAAAAATTGAGAAAATTATATGCACACACACTCACAAATAATGGACACCAATATTTTTGGACAAATGTCCCTGGAAAAACTCTGAAGGGAAAACCAGTTCTGCAGATGAGGGTTTTATTATGAATTCTTCAACGAAATTTTTGATTATAATTATAACGGGTTGCCATAAAATAGCAAACTTCCCGCAAAATATTTTCTTCACTTCTGCAAGTCAATCTGATCTCTTGAAAGAAACTTAGCCCGTCAAATCAAATTCCGCCTCCCTCTGACTATTCAGTCTGGCTCACACGTGCGACCTAGCAGATAGACTTGGCATGTCCTAGCAACTCGCACTCGCTGGGAAATTTAATTAGCCTCCTCTGGAAAATTTGACTTTATTAAATCGAATTCCGTTAGGCAAATCGACCATCTTTTAGGAATTTCGTTCTTCGTCCGATAAACGACCTCCTTGATCAATTCATAGTCCTCCTGGGTAATTCGGCCTTTGCAAAAAATCGATCTTCCTCTGTCACTAAGGATCTGGAAATCACTGTGAAGATTCTTTGTGGAACTTTGATCTCCAATCACTGCTGAAACCCCTGCTGCTAATGTCCCAACACTTCCTCTGCGCCCTTGCTTTCACTACAATGTTGTGTCACGATCTCTCACCGATCTTCGATGTCTTGTGTTCTCCAAATGACCCATTGATCTCCTCTTATAATCGTTGATGAATCAACGACCATGATCTAATCTCAATTGATGGCTAAGATCATCTTGACTCCTTCAAGTAACTTTTTTGGAAGTCTCTAGAGGAAAATGGATTTACCCCAATTAATAATGATTAATTAAGCCATTTTCCTAAGTTAGACCTAGGAAAATTAATTCACTGACTAATTAATTCTATTCAAGGCCTTTTCTTGCGAAACCTTTTTTGGGTAGTTGGGAAAATGTGTTCCGTAGCCTCATAGACACAATCTAGGACTAGAACACCTGTCTGAGCTACATAAACTAACACGCTTAACGTTTTTGCATCACCGTTCCTTTGTCGTAGTATGCTCTGATGATATAATTATGTAGGTTTCTTTCTTTGTATTATTTCCAACATTTTCTAAGAGATGTGCTTGTACTCCCACATTGTATTCATACTAGTTGTACAGTTCAGTCCCATTGACCTACATTTGTGGTCACTCGTTAAACATTGATAAAATTATCCTATCTTATCTTATTGCCTAAGGTGGTGATCTTGAAAGTTGGTTATTTACATAGCTGCTTTTTATTTTTCTAATAATTAATTTGTTTTTTGAGGTGATTAGATAGGGGTCAACATGGAGTTGTGCATAGATCTCAAGTTTTGAGTTGTGGCATTGAAAATGATTTCTACTTAGTGATCTCTTATATCCCACTTACATAACATTTGAACAAAGAAATAAAGTATCATTGGTTATAATCTTATGCTTTCTTACAAATTGTTGAATAACATGTGTTTGAACTTTAGTAACATGTGGCGAATGGTTTCAACTTCCCTTAATATTGATATTGTCGTTTTCAAATGATAGGTGTTGAAAAATCTGGAAGGAATGCTCAAGGGGACACATGGTGGGAAACATGGCAAGAAGTCCTTCGACAGGATGATTGGAGGTGAGGATGGATTTGTGTTTTTATCTACATGGTTTAAAATTGGATGAAGTTAGGAAACCATTGTGTTCAATATGCAACTCTTATTTGTAATGTCTTTGGTTTTGAAATTGAGATTGTGGAGTGTTCATAACTTTTACCATGCTATTTTCCTTGTTATTGGCATGTAAAATGAAATTATTAAGAACCTTAGACAATTTTTATGAAATAATTCTTCTTTGTTATGCTCAATTTTCATGATCATCATGTTCTTGTTCTTGCGTTCAATCCATTTTTGACGTGAAAAACATTATGCTTCTAAAAACATTATTGAAACAATTTTTTAGTTTTGCTTTTTCTTTGAAAATTCATACAATATTTCATGAAAAAATGGAGTACATTATAGAAATCAAATCAATAAGCCTAACCCTTTCATGCAATTTAATGCTGCCTATATAGGTGAGAAGTGCCAACATATCTACTTTGCAAAATCTATAGAACTTCAATATTTTGGGATCGAGTTTGTTAGAGGAAGAGTAGGTCCAAAGAGGGTTCAAGGTATTTTTCTTTATCACATCATCCGTTATAAAAGGATTGTTCCCAAACACTTCATCTAAGCTGTGTTTGCAGCTCAACCTTTTTGAGTGTGGGTCGTTTTGCACTAAATTCATTACTTCATCAAGTTTGTAGCTTCCCTGATTTGGTTGCTTTTAGGGATGAATACCTTTACCTTGCACACCACTCCTAAAAGGCCATGACCATCATCTCGATTGGGTCCTCCTAACAAGTCCATTGTTGGTTTGTTGAGGTTATGCACATATGATTGTTAGTAGGCATCCTGATGTACTGGAACCCGTCAATTAGATACTCCTTCAATGCCTTGGCCACCTCTTACCAAATAAGCAAGAATTGAACAAAGATCATTAAGGGAGACATTTATTGAAAAACCACACTACATTTAGGTGACTTGTGTAGATCCATGTCTGGGCTTAAGAAAAAGATGGCCTTCTATGTAGAGCATTTCTTGGATATGAGAGATGGCCTCATTACTAGACCAATCTATACTCTTTAGCACTAGATGTTTGCCCTCAGGACCCCTCTTGGTGAATTTCAAGTTGGTTCTCATCGGTTTCAAGTACAAGACAATCACCAAATTTCATGAACGAATAAGGCTTGTTGACTCTGCCACCTATAGGAGATTGAGATAGAGGAGCATTCCTTTTTCTTTTATGTCCCATCTATTATGAGATTTGAGGTTGACACGTTTGGCTCTTGAAGGAGTCTTAAGACTCTCTCACAATCTTTTTCAAATATCTGGACCAACGATGCTTGGCTTTATACATGAGGGAGATTTTCATGTTTCTATTGTCTATGCTCAAACCACCTTGCCCATCTGATGAACAAACACTACTAATATGATCACCTCTTTCATCCCCATGCCTACAGAAAGAGGCACCAATAGGCAAGTCAAGAATAGTTCCACCACATTAATTTTTAAATTTTTGAGACCTCGGGGATTTCTCGACTCTCCACCCATAAAGCCTTTGGGACAATGTCATGTTTGAGCCTGAGATTTCTTTCATTCATAGCATACATGCTCCTTCCCACTCATCTTGAACTAAATAGGTAGTGGCCTCTTCGAAGCAACAAGTATCCAAATCTTCTAGTATTTGTAGAATTGTCTAGTTCATCAAGATAACCTCCAACATGTGTTTCTTCTTTTTGACCTTGGATGGTAGGAGAGATCCACCTATTGTTAGTGTAGACTTAGAGGTTAGTAGCTTCCCCTCCTTTTCCTCATCAATAAGCGACAACTCCTCCAAGGTTTGAGCATATTTTCTTGGCACCTGCAGTTGATACATTTCTCTCTAGTTCTTTAGAGGGGTCTTCTCTTCTCAAGGATTCCTAGCCTCGTAAGTTTTTGTTTCTTTCATGATATCTTTTAGACTCTAAGCCTTTGATTTTAGAGGATGGATATGCTTTTATAGGAGTTGCACTTGCAGTTCCATTGTGTACTATTTCTGATGCAGATAACAACCCCTTTGAACTATTTATTATCACTTGTTGGACATTAACAAAATTATCATATCTTCTCATATCTAAAGATCCTGGTTTTGGGTTAGATATTGGATTGGTAAATCTGATTTGAAAACTTTGGTGCTTGTTACTGCAAAATCTAGCAAGTCTAGTGCAAAGCCTTATTAGGCAACCTAGGTTTTATAGCAACAAAGAGATTAGCCACCACTATTACTTAAGCAACCTCTCTCTTATTGTTTTGTGGTCATATTTGTACAAGGGAAGCTTGGATGGCAAGACTTGGAGGTTCGATGACTAGGGTTTTGAGTCAAATGGATATCTAAGGAGATTGCAGATAAATAACTTAGAAATGTCTTCAATAAAGGAAGGTTCAAGGGTGATAAGAGTCTAATGGTTATCAAAGAAGGGATCGGCTAAGTCTTGGAGGTCAAGATAGGAGTTTCAAATGTTCAAGTACACTTTCATCAAACCCAATAAACTAAAGAAAAAGCTGCTACCAGGCAGGGTTTCTATTGTATGCAAATGTACAACATGCAATAACATATAACAACCAAGAAATAGCCTTCGAAAGGTTAAGATCAACAAAGGACTTTAGGTTATCAAAGAGGTAAGGGATAGGTCAACTTTAGGTTTTTAATGGTTGATTGCATGTGACAACAATAAATATCTAGATGTTAGTCCTAATTTTAGGGGTAAAACATGCAATTAATGCAATTAATCTACAACTACAACCAACTACCTTGCTAGGCTGCAAGCCATAGCAAGCAAGGCTGTCCCATGATAGTATTGCAATATGCAACATATAGGTGACAATGATTATGGGTGCAACATGGTGCAACACAATGATGACTAGTGCAGCATGATGAGATGCAACATAGTGGATGGGTGCAACATGATGATGAGGTGCAACTCGATGATGATTAGTGCAGCATGATGAGATGCAACATAGTGATGGGTGCAACATGATGATGAGGTGCATCTCAGTGATGGGTATAGCATGGTGATGGAATCACCTGAGTTCAAATCTGCTACATCATGTGTCATCTTCTTAAAGAAGATCTCTGCTCTTATTTTGTAAAGTCAAAATGTTGACTTCTAATGTATATGTACTATCTCTCTCTCCCAGCGGAACTATTGAAGAACATAAGAAGAATTGATCAAGGGTTTCCCCACATTGGGGTTTGTCCTTGGCGGGCGCCACATCTTGTGTCCTCTTGTCTTGGCTTGTTTTCTGCAATTTATGTTTATGTTCTATTTGCATTTTACTATCATGCTAAATGTGATTGCTAATTTTGAGTTTATATTGAGCTAATATCGAAAATTGAAGCAAATTTCCTGTCAGCATAGAACATACCTAAAATTAACAAAATGTCAGCCCATGGAGGGAGTCCTACCTATACCAGTTCGTACCAACAATAGGGAGTGCGAGTTTGTGGAGAGGATTGGTTGCAACAGAACAGGGACTGCGCAGTTCTTGGAGGGGGCACGCTTGGAGGTTTAGGAGTGAAGGGAGTTAGGGGCTGAAACTTGAGGTGGAGTTCGGGGAAGTATTTTGGGGGCTTTTCTAGCATTTTGGTGGAGCAACCAACGCAACATTTGCTACAGGTTACATCCTCTGCTTGTGGGTCAATTTTGGAGTGTCAAAACTAGGACAAATCCTTTTTGGGTTTTTTTTTGGGTTTCATGGTCTGACTCATGTGTTTGATTTTCGTGGTTTTATGTCTGTTTGGTTTGTTATTTATTGTAAAAATTCCCTAGGAATACTATGTCAAGATTTGGAAGACGCAAATTTCTACTGCAGCAACTGATTAAGTTCCTTCTATTTGTTAATTATTGAACAAATTATTTACTGCATCCTACTACAAATACTGAAACTAATACATTGCAACCTTCACCAATTAAATTAAATGCGGAAACAAGAAATTGAGCAAGAAAGAAATACACAACACATTACATCGTTATTTTTGGACAAATGTCCTCTAAAAAACCAAATGTGGGAAAACCGGTGCAACAACTGAGTGTTTGTGTTATTAGGCAATAGTTTTTTGAATACAATCTTTGGATGCCTTGCTAGCTATCCAATATAGAGAATCTAATTGAGAGAAGATTAGTGAGAAATACCTCACACTATCACTGGCGATCCAACACTGATCCATGCCCTAGATGACTGGCCCCACGCTGGTTCTGTGCAACCACTGTGTCAACTTCTCTGGGGATCTGCGTCACCTCTTCCCGGATCTCTTGCTGTCTGGAGATTCAAACTTTAGGGCTTCTGGTCTCACACCCCTGCTTCCTGCACTGAAACTCCTCTCTCCTGGCTGGATTTCAAACTCCCATTGAAGCTTTGCGTTGGCTTTGTTGGCCTTACGCTACCCAGCGTGGCCTCTGCGCTGCCTCTTCTACGTCTCTCTCCACCTCCTTGTGAAAATTCCTTAAACCCGAGAGTTTCTACTGCGGCATTGATGATATTTCTCCTACTTGTTAGATTTACATAAACATGTTATTTGTAGTTCCCTATGACAAACATTGAAATACATACATTAAAGCCTACAACAATTAAATTATATGCCGAAACAAGAACAAAACAATAGAGAAAGATACAACACAAATGAGATTGTTATTTTTGGACAAACATCCCTAGAAAAACTGAATGCAGTGAATCCGGTGCAACAAATCTGAGGGTTTTTATTATTAAGATGAAGTATTTCTGAATACAACCGCTAGATGCCCTCCTGACAATCCAGTTACAGAGAAATATGACTGGTAGAAGAAATTTGTGAGATTACCTCACTCTACTGTGAAAATTCTTGAATCTAACACATCAGAAACCCCTATTGCAATTTTTGGTTTACTATCTCCTACTTGTTCTTTACATTAACAAGTTATTTAATTGCATAAACATCGAAGTAAATACCAATGCAGGCTTCGCTGATATATAGATCATACACTGAAGTAAACAAAAACAATAACACAAGGGACACCGTTATTTTTTGGACGATTGTCCCTGGAGAAACCCAATGCGGGAAAATCGGTGCAACATATAGAGGTTTTTTATTATTAAGCAGATTCATGAATACAACTAGGGTGCCAGAAATGGCTCATCCTTCAGAGAATATCCTTGGCAGTAGTACCTCTCTCCGGAGACAGATATTCTGGCAAATCAACAACCGGATGATCAACCCCAGAGTGACTTTGACTGTTCCTTGCGCTGGACAACGAACGTTGCTCCAAGCATTGCTATGGAACTGCGTCACCCACTCTGGAACTACGTCACCCTCTTCCGGATCTGGATTTGCTGATCAACTCCCAGTCTGCCCCACAGAATCTCTCAGCGCTGCCTCAGAGGCCCTCTACGTCCTCTGCGTCAACGTCTACGACTTCTGCGTCCTCTGCGTTGGCTCCTCAGGCCTTTGTGTCAGCCCTTTTTAGGCTTGCACCATCTCTCATGGCACTTCACTGTCTCTCTGCTATGTATTCTTCAACCTTGGATGGAAATCCCTTGCTGAACTGCCCCTCATCGCATCTAATCACTAACTTGATTTCCTCAGCACACCCAACCCCATAAAATCGAATTCTTGATCTCTCTTGGTGTATCTCCAACTGACCCTCAAGCCTCCTCTTATACTTTTCCTGTTGACGATTCAACGACCGAGATTAAGTCCCTAATCAACGACTAAGATTAGATCTGGATTGATCCTTGCCACTTCGAAATTTCTCACCCATTTTATATTAATACATATTAATATTTTAATTTTCCTATGTTTAGACTTAGGGACCTATTAAAAATATTAATTATTTTAATATCTCTTCATTCGAGTGGAATTTCTCCTAATGATTTATGGGACTTGGAGATCTCATGTGCCTTAGCCTTTCCACCAAATTTCATGGGTAGAGCACATCCGATGCTACCAAAAATCAACGTCTACTCGACAAGTCCTAACTGATCCGGCAATTGAACCAATGTGTCCCTGACTATTTCTGCGTTGCCTTTGCGTGGGCCCTGCGCCAACCTCTAAGGCATTGCATCACGTCAGCGCTTGTTAAGTTATGGTATGTTCTATGCTTATAACAATTTACTTCTTTTCCTTATTATATTCCATATATTAGCAATCACATGTACATAAAGTAAAGTGCATATAGAACATTAAACAATCGACAGAAAACAAGCCAAGACAAGAGGCACAAGATGTGGCGGCAAGCCAGGGACAAACCCCACAATGTGTGGGGAAACCCTTTGATCAAATCTTCTTTTATCTTCAATAATTCAGCAGAGAGAAATATACAATAAATCTGATTCATATCAGCAGTAGCAAACCCTAGATTAGCAGCATCAGCATTAGCGGCTTCATTATCAAACTAGGGCAGATGATATCTCACAAACCGTTCGTCGGATTGACTTCATTCCACCACCAAAAGTTGCGGCTTTCAGAGGAGATCCAGATGGACCTACACGTAGTTCGAAAGAGATCTTCTAGTCCACGCAGGTCAATCTTTACTTCTGCAATTGCAGCTTTAGTTTTAGCAGTTTCCGGCTTCAAACTAGGGCAGTCAATATCTTGCAAACCGTTCATCGGATTGACTTCATTCCACGACTAAAAGTTGTGGCTTCAGAGGAGATCCAGATGGACCTACAACGCAATTCTAAAGAGGAGATTTGATGGTCAACGCTGGTCAAACTTTGGATCTGCAGTTGCAGCTTCAGGTTCAATAGCTTCCTGCTTCACATGTGTGAGAGAGAGACCCTTTTTTGCGCTGTAGAGAAGAGACTTATTTTTGCGCAATGGAGAGAGAGAGATGTGATGAGATGAGTGAGTCCAAATGAGGAAAAGTCCTCTTATATTTATACACAACGTTTGTGTTTGAATAGATGCGATTGTTGGGCTTCTGAGCCTACATGAGTTGTAGGTCAGCTTGATAATAATTCCATAATCAAAATAAATTCATATCTCCATGAATATGAATTGTGCCACCAAGATATCTTAGAAGATTCTTAGCATCAATCCAGTGAGGCTCAACCAAATATGAGCTCACAATGCTAACTACAAAACATATGTTCGGATGGAGGTTCACTAAGAACATCAATACGAATGAGTTTATGAAACTCAAAGGCATTTCCCAAATCTGGTCCGACATCACTACCATATAACTTCTAAAAGTTAAGATCCTCGAGGTAGTCACAGGCTTGCAGTCCACCATATCCAATATTTTCAGAATATTCACCACATATTTTCCTTGAGACAGGAAAATTTCCCTTGGCTTTTGCCACACTTCAAGTCCTAGGAAATAGTGCATCAGTCCTCGGTCCTCTGTTTCAAATTCAGAAGCCAACTCCCTCTTACATTTTTGAATGAGAGGGTGTGCACCTATTAGAAAGAGGTCATCCACATATAACACCAGTATGAGACGTTTATCATCTTCAACCTTAAAGTAAAGGTTACGATCGGCTTCACTCCTAGTGAATCCCAACTTCATCAAGTAGCTGTCGATCCTCTCATACCATGCTCAGGGTGCTTTCTTCAGCCCATAAAGAGCCTTCTTCAACCTGCATACATGAGATTTTCGATCATAAATCTCAAATCCTTCGGGTTGCTCCACATAGACCTCTTCTTTGATCGAACCGTGCAAGAATGCGGTCTTGACATTCATCTGATGCAGGTTCCATCCTTGTGAAGCCACAAGGGCTATGATCAAGCGGATGGTCGTATATCTGGCAACAGGTGAAAATATCATAGTCTATACCTTCCTTCTGGGATAAACCACATGCAACAAAATGAACCTTATACTTTTCCATACTTCCATTTGCTGCATGCTTTATCTTGTAAAGCCATTTTGAAGCAACAATTGTCTTGTCCAGGGTCTGGGAACTACTTCCCAGACATCATTCTCCATAATAGACTCATATTCTATGGTCATAGCATCCTTCCATAGTTAATGCTTGACGACATCTGAGAATGATGAAGGCTCATTTTGTATGATCGTGCTCATGATGGTCAGGTATCCTTGATACCTGTTAAGTTTCTTACTTTGACGGAAGGTTCCTCAGGGTGCAGCGTGTCCTTCAGCATCATCAAGTAACCCCTTAAGCCATGAAAGCCTCTTTCTAGAAGAGAAAGGCTCATATGGAGGAGGATCAATCGGATCCATGGGTTCTTCTACATCATGCATTGATTCATCATCCTTTTCTTTCGGTTCCCTGGTGTCAGCTTCTTGAGAGCTCCTCAAAGTCGGAAGATTGTTCACCTTGCTGAGAGCCATATCTTCGTGAAAGGTGACATCATGACTAATTACGACTTCCCTTTGACCGGCTACATAGATTCTATAACCTTTAGTATTTTCACCATCGTCCACGAAAATTCCCTTCTTTCCAGATGCACCCAATTTATTTCTTTTCTCTTTCGGCACATGAAAATATACAGGGCTTCCAAAAATTCTAAAAATGAAAAACATCAGATTTCTTACTGGTGAACTTTTCTTCAGGAGTCTTGGAACCCAATGCTTGATGAGGGCATATGTGGCGGCATTTGTAATTTCAGGCCATAGAAACTTCGGAAGTCTTTGATCATGTAGCATGGCTCGGACAACTTCCACAATCGTACGGTTCTTCCTTCCCGCCACACCATTTTGCTCAGGAGTATGTGGTGTAGTAGTCTCCCTCTTAATGCCAGTCTCAGATATGCCTGAGTGAACCAACTGTAATACATCGGAGGTCTTGCTTTGGCTTGAGGGGAATGGTCCCCTTTTGTGCTTTCCTTCGGCACATCCTAGACATACACCTTCTTTCTCTACTTGGAATTCGGGCATCCCTGTCACCATTTGTCTTACACCGAGCATAGCTTTATAATGATGGGGGGCAAACTTCCGATGCCAAAGTTCGGATTGAAGAGATGTGTCATAAGACATGACACCTAGCGGACTTCCATCGACTTGATATAATGAATCAACACTAAACCCAAGAGTAGAGGCATCTTTAACATTATTTTTCCATATACGTACCTTGCCATCGTTGAAGGTTACCTTGTAGCCTTTGTCCTCCATTGCCAAGATGGACACTAGGTTCTTTTTGAGGTTAGGTGCATTTAATACATCCTAGAATTTCTAGCCTTCTTGAATGGTTGTCCTCTTCCTCGATTCCCAGCTCTCCTCTTACCTTTGCTATTGAATTTGTCATTCCTTTGATTGCCATCAGAGGGATTTTGATCATCGTCCTGGTGTGAGTCCTTTCTATTAGGGAACTCCCTTGCATAGTGACCTGCTTTATCGTAGATGTAACATCGTCATTTTCTTCCAGCCTTAGGTCCAACCTTTCCTTTTGATTTGTCTCGGAATTATTTCTTTTCTTAGCATGAGAAGAAAAGGCAACAGGAGGACCTTTAGGCATGGGCATTTCTTGCTCTTCTTCCCTTGTTTCTTCTTGAATGCATCCAGCCATTAATTCCTCGAAACTAGGAATTACATTATAGTTCAGAAGAGTAGTCCTGAAGACGTACCATTCGGATGATAATCCTCCAAGAGTTGTGAGTGCCATTTCCCTGTCAGTAATAGCCTCCCCAATAGATAGGAGATCGTTCTTGATCTTGGTGATTCTTAAGAAGTATGCTTGCATACTCTCATCTTTACCCTTCTTGATTTCCCAAAACTTGATTTGCATCATTAATTTTAAATAAACTCATCAGTCTATCGTAGATTTCCTTGGAGGTGTCTAGATCAGAGATGTAGGCCACCAAGCGCTTGTCGATAGAGTCCCGGATGATCTTCTATTTTGACTTCTTCGGTTTTCCATTTGTTCCATGCAGTAGGAGGTGCATTTGATGGAGGCTCAACAATATTGCCTCTCACGTGACCCAACACTCCTTGATCCTCCAGGGTTAGATCGATAGACATCTTCCATCTGTGATAGTCAACGTTCTCACAGAGCTTGTCTTCGGTAAGAAATATTACCAGCGATGAATAAGATGACCCACATGAAGTTTTGCCCTAGTTGCCAATTTTAACAACACTGGATCGATTTTCTTTGCTAGAGCTCTAATGTCAGCCCTCCCGGCTCAGAACATAAAACCCCAACAAATTTTCAGACTTCTACTTGGAGGTCTGTGCTGCCTCTATGTTATGCCTTCTGGCTCAACATCAACCGCTCCTGGGTAATGCGTTGTCTCCTTTTGGTGTCTCTCTGCCTCTCTGCTCCGTATCCTTGGCTTAGGAGAAGATTCTCCAACCAAACTATCCCTGCCTCTCACTGCAAAAGCTCACTATCGAAATTCTCCTGGCAGCTGCTCTATTTCATAAAATCGAACTTCTGAACTCTCTCGGTGTATCTTCCAAATGACCCTCAAGCCTCCTTAAATAATCTTCTCGTTGACATTCAACAACCCAGATTAGGAGCTAATCAATGGCTGAGATCATTTCTGCTTGATCCTCGTCTTCTTCTAAATGTTACACCCACAATTAGATTAATACCCGTTAATTATTTTAATTTCCTAAGTTTAGACTTAGGGTCCCATTAAAAATAATTAATTATTTTAAGAAAACTATCTACGGGTGGAATTTCCCAAAATGCTTTCTGGGTTCTTTGGAATACATGTGCTCAAGCCTCCTTGCAAAATTTTAGGCTTAGAGCATGTCCGATGCTACCAGAATTCAACACTCCCTCTTAGCGAGGAATGTGCTCTAGCAATGCACTCTGCTGGAGCATCACCCTGTTCTGTAACATCTCCTTCTGCACTGCTGATGTCTGACATCCTGTCCACCAACTACTGCACAAATGCTGCATCTGTACTGCTGTTGACCTTGCCACTGTTAACACTGCATTCGTACTACAACTCCCTCTGAATTTTTGCATCCGTGTTGTTGCTGGATTTGGCACTATGAACTGCCTCTGCATTGGAAATTGTTGCTGTTACTGCAACAACGGAAAACCATCCCAAATTATTGAACGAGTGTTCAACATAGATGCATCTCGATGCTCAAGATCTGGCTGCTGCTAGTCTCATGTTGTCCCTCTAAAGCCACTGCGTTGCTGTTGCTGCTACTACACTGTGCCTCCCTGCACTGTTGCAACTCTGCACTACGCTGCTCAGACTTGGCGTTCTAGCCACTGCATCTGTCGGTCCAACACTCCTCTACTCCATCTGACATTTAGTCCATCTTGCTACTACTGATCCGAGCTCTCGTAACAAGGTATTGATTTGAGAGGTGGGCTCCTCAAGGATCCTGCTCATCTGTAACTCTTTCGATTTGCAGCTCCAAATCAGCCCACCTTCCTCCTAGAGGTATGTCGGTTATCATGGTGAACGCCTCCTACTTGATCTTCGCGGGTGTAGCCTTCAGATCATGCTTCTCATCTTTGTCCTTCTTTCTAAGAGGACATTGTGTTGCGTAGTGACCCATCTCACCACACCTGAAGCACTTTGTCTTTGAGACATCCTTCTTCCACCTCCGCTGCTACTGTTGCCCCTTCGATGCAAGGGCTGCGTTCTCATCCTCCTTGCTGCTTTCGTCAAGCTTACACTTGACCAAGTCTCTCCTCAGCTCCTCTTGCTTGAGCGTTGCCCACATCTCATCCCAATTCGGCAAAATCACCCTTCCTAGGATACTCTGGACAAAAACTTGCCACTCATCTGAGACAAAATTGAGGGTCAGTCTAATCAACTCAGAATCTTGAGGTGTAGACCCCACAACTGATAATTTATCTCGGGTCTTCTGAAGCTTCGTGAGGAACGAATCTACGTGCTCCCCCTCCTTCATCTGTGCAGATCTCAGTTTCTACTCTAAGTACATCTTCTGTTGCTCGGAAGATCCCTGATGCAACGTAGACAACGCATCCCACATCTCCATAGTGGTCCCTCTACTAGCGATGTGACAAACTACATGATCCTTCAATCCATCGAGGATCATTCTCTTTTCCTTCCCCATTTCTGCTTGGTACCTTTTCAGCAGATCCTGATCTGCAGGCACAACCACCACACTGTCGACATATGTCTTGAGGGCATGCTCATCTAGAAGGAATGACATCCTTGCCTTCCAGATGACGTAGTTGGATGCGCCATCCAACCCGTCTTGATCTCTCAGCCCACTGGTTGCCATCTCTGCCACGAAAATGTCGAACTACTACTCTCTGCTCTTACTGCTACTGCTCAACCAATAAGAAAATGACTTCTTGGTGGAAAGTCTACTAGTAAAAATTCCCTCACTGTGCTTCTCTTCTCTCTTCTTGCGATTTTTTGGTCAGCAAAATGGCCTGTAGAAAAACTGCGTCCCACTAGCTCTTCTTGACACTAAGGCTCAACGCTACTCCCTTTGCCATTACAAAATTTCGATCTGGAAGCCCTTCCTCTCTGTTGACTCACTCAGAGTGAGATTGGCCGGAAAATTCGGCCCTCTCGGCTTGGACTGTGCAAACCCCTTTGGGGATTCGAATTGTTGCCTCTTGCAGCTATTTCGATCTCCTTTTCTTCTCAACACTGGGTTCTTTCGCGCTGTTCTTCTTGCTTCACGTGTACTGCTCTGATACCATTTGAAAATTCCTTAAACCCAAGAATTCCTACTGCAACACTGATGATATTTCTCCTACTTGTTAGATTTATATAAACAAGTTATTTGCAGTTTCCTATGACAAACATCGAAATACATACACTGCAACCTACACCAATTAAATTATATGACGAAGCAAGAATAGAATAATAGAGAAAGATACAACAGAAATGATAGTTATTTTTGGACAAATGTCCTCGGAAAAACCCAATGCGGGAAAACCGATGCAACAGATTTGAGGGTCTTTATTTTTAACTTGAAGTATTTCTGAATACAACTACTGGATGCCCTACCGACAATCCAGTTACAGAGAAATATTACTGGAAAAAGAATTTTGTGAGATTACCTCACTATACTCGGCAAGTCCCGGCTGATTTGGTAACTGAACCAACCTGTCCCTAGCTATTTCTGTGTTGCCCCTGCGTGGGCCTTGCGTCTGCCTCTAAGGCGCCGCGTCACCTTAGCGCTGGATCGATTTGCTCTCTCGCAGCTCTGACGTCAACCCTGTTGGCTCAGAATGTCAAACCCCAACAAATTTCGGACCTTTGCTTGGAGGACTGCGCTGCCTCTGCGTGAGCCCTTCTAGCTCAGCGTCAACCCCTCTTGGGTACTGCGCTGTCTCTTTCTTGTTCATTTGGAGTAGCATCGGATGTGCTCTAGCCACGGAAATTAGTGGAGAGGCTAAAGCACATGAGATCTCCAATACCCAGAAATGGTTTGGGCAGATTCTAAATAGTTTGGGAGATATTAAAATAATTAATATTTTTAATGGAGTCCCTAAGTCTAAACTTACGGAAAATAAAATATTAATGTGAATTAATATAAAACTGTGTTAGAAGGGTCCAAAAGTCATGGATAAAGCTAGAGTTAATCTTCGCTGTTGATTAGGGACTTAATCTCGACCGTTGAATTGTCAACGAGAAAAGTATAAGAGGAGGCTTGAGGGTCATTTGAAGAACACACCAAGTTGATCAAGATTTCGATATCTGGGGTAGGGTTTGCTGAGGAAGTCGAAAGAGTGATCAGAGTTGCAGCTGAGGGGCAGTGAATACAGAAGCAGAGGCAGAGATAGTATCGGGAGGAATAACACAGAAGCTGGGAGAGAGGGACGCAGAGCCAGCCAGAGGTTCAGACAGAGCCATCCAGGGCTCACGCAGAGGTAGCCAGGAGTTGCGCAGTGCCTCAGAGAGCCAGCGTGGGTGACGCAGGGGCTCTAAGGGCTGATGCAATGCCTCTAGAGGTTGGCGCAAGGTGAGCTAGGGTGATGTTGGGCTAGAAAGGGCTGACGTAGCCCCTAGAGTCTAACGTTGGGGTTTTTGTGGGGCAGATTGGAGCTGGGAGTTGTTGGAGTGTTCATCCGAGGTTTCAGTTGAAATATCCATCTCCGACTGAGAGGTACTACTGCCGAGATTATTCTCTGTTGGGTGAGCCGGTTTTGGCACCCAGATTATATTTTGAAACTACTTAATAATTAAAACCCTCAGACAGCTGCACCGATTTTCTCATATTGGGTTTTTCCGGGGACATTGGTCCAAAAACAACATGTCACTTGTGTGCTTGTTTTGTTTCCTTCAGTTGATGATCTGTAATGTGTTGAGCATGTACTTGTATTTATTTTCAGTATTTACATGATAAATAACTTGTTAATCAGTGTTCCACGGGGATGCGTCCCCCAGGGTCGGGTGCGCGCACCCCTCGCACCCCACGCACCCGGGACGGGAGTCTCTTGGGGGTGCGTTTCCCCACGCATCCTTTTTGGGGAGACTTGGGGGGATGCAAGGGGGTGCATTTCCCCAGTGTGGGAGTCTAGACTCCCCAAGACTCCCCAAAAAGGTGCTTCTGGGCGTCCCCCTTCATTGTGGGAGTCTAGACTCCCCAAAAGGGTGCGCCTGGGCGTCCCCCCTTAAATTTGTCTAATAGACTAAAAATAAAAAATCAAAACATTAATTTTTTTTTTTTTTTTTTTTTAACTAAATTAAAACTAAAACACTAAACTTAAAAGTAAAAAAAAATTAAAATTAAAACTAAATAACTAAAACTTAAAAGCCTAAACCTAAAAGTCATGAAAGGCAAAACTTAAAGTTAAAAGCTCATTTCATTTCAACCCAAAGTAGAGGACCAATCATTGAGATTGAGTCCTTGATGTTGATTTATCATTTTATTTTCAGTGCTCACTATCCATTTTTCATTTTTGAGTTGCGACACTAGATATTGATGACTTGACTCTTCACTCTCAACTATTTTTGAGTTTGGACTTTGAAACTTTGAGTTATATAAATTTAGTGTTCAAACTTTGAAAATATAGCATATACTAGTATGTTTTGCTTTCAATTTAGATTCTAGAATGATGAATGATGAATTTAGTTTTTAAATCAATGTAAATTGTAGAATGATGAACCATTGAATGATGAATGATATCGACCAATGTATTTGAATATTTTATTATTGATTTT
>APFE031568922.1:262314-298350 GCA_000404065.3 Pinus taeda
CCACTGCCAACACTACATCTGTACTACAACCCTCATAATTTTTGCATTTGTGCGGCTGCTGGCACTGCCACCGACAACATTGCATCTGCACTGCAACCTTCTCCAATTGCTGCTGCTACAACATCAACAACAGAAAAACATCCAAAATTACTGAACAAGTGTTCAACATGATGCATATGTTGTTGGAGTTATGACTATTGCTAGTCTCTGCACTGACCCTCTGAAGCCTCCGTGCTGCTGTTCACTCTGCACTGTGCCAACTGCACTACTGCCGATTCTGCTTTGCACTGCTCAGTCTCTGGCGCTCTTAGCCATTGCAACTGTCACTCCGATACTCCTCTACACCAACTGACATTCGTCCATCCTGCTACTTCTGATCTGGGCTCCCGTAGCAAGGTATTGATTTGAGAGGTGGACTACTCAAGGATATTGCCCATCTGCAGTTCTTTCGAACTATAGTACTAGATCACCCCACCTCTCCCCTCGAGGTATTTAGGCAACCATGGCAAAATCCTCCTTCTCGATCTTTGCGAATGCAACCTTCGGATCATGCTTCTTATCCTTGTCCTTCTTCTTGATAGGACACTGCGTAGTGTAGTGACCAAGTTCAACAAACTGGAAGCACTTGATCTTCAAAACATCTTTCTTCTTCCTCCATCGCTTCTACTACCCCTTAGATGTAAGGGTTCCATTCTCTTCCTCCTCCTTGGGTGTCGTTCCACTGCTGCTGCTGCCATCAAGTTTGCACTTGACTAAGTCTTGCCTCATCTCTTCCTGTTGAAGAGTGTCCCACATCCCTTCCAATCTGACAACCTTTCTCTGCCCAAGATTCTTTGGACAAATACTTGCCATTACTCTGAGACAGAATTCAGGGCCAATCTCATCATCTCGGTAGCCTAAGGTGTTGACCCCACAACTGCCAATGAGTCTCGGATTTCCTGAAGCTTCGTTAGGAACAGATCAATTCGTTCACCCTTCTGCATTTGCATGGAGCTCATCTTTTGCTCCAAGTACATCTTCCGCTATTCAGAAGATCCTTTCTATAGCATCGCCAATGCTTCCCACATTTGTTAGGTAGTATCCTTGACGGCAATGTGATACACTATGTGATCTCTCACTTTGTCGAGGATTAGTCGTTTGGCCTTTGCTATCTCAGCCTTGTACTTCTCGAGTGGATCGGGATCCGCGGGTACAACTACCACACTATCGACACAAGTTTTGAGATCGTGCTCATCCAAAATGTGAAAATTTCTGAATCTAACACATCAGAAATCCTACTTCTATTTCTTGTCTATTATCTCTTACTTGTTCTTTACATTAACAAGTTATTTAATCATATAAACATTGAAATAAACACAATAGCAACCTTCACAAATATATAGATCAACCACTGAAATACAATGAGACAACACAAGGGACACCGTTATTTTTGGACAATCGTCCCTGGAAAAACCCAATGCGGGAAAGCCGATGCAGTGGATATGAGGGTTTTATTATTATGCAGTTTTTTGAATACAACTAGGGTGGCAGAAATGGCTCACCTTTCGGAGATTTTCCTTGGCAGTGGTACTTCTCTCCAGAGATAGATATTTCGGTTGATCAACAACCGGATGATGATTCCCACAGTGACTTCGACTGTTCCTTAGTTGGACAGCGAAAGCTGCTCTAAGCTTCTCTCTGAAATTGCGTCACCCTCCAGGGATTGTGTCACCCTCTGTGGCTTTGCGTCTACCTTTCAGCTCTCAGTCTACCCCACGAAAACACCACAATGCAGCTCTTTCCTTGCCTCTGCGTCTGCCTGCATCAGTTTCTTGGCCTCCTGCGTCACCAGCGCTGGCCCTCCAAACCTCTGCGTCAGCTCTAGCTGCCTCTGCATCAACCCAGGATGCCTCTGTGTTATCACTCCAACACTATCTCTGCCTCCTTTGATATGTATTCTCGGCCTCCTGCTGAACTACCCCTCGCTGCAATAGATCACAAACTTGATTTATCTGCAAACCCTGCCCCAAAAAATCGAATTGACTGATCAACTTGGCATATCTCCAACTGACCCTCAAGCCTCCTCTTATACTTTTCTTGTTGATGATTCAACAACAGAGATTAAGTCCCTAATCAAGGACTAAGATTAGAGCTGGTTTGATCCTCGTTATTTAGAACTTCTTCACCCATATTATATTAATACACATTAATATTTTAATTTTGCTAAGTTTAGACTTAGGAACCCCATTAAAAATATTAATTATTTTAATATCTCTTCATCCGGGTGGAATTTTCCCAAAATATTTCTGGGTCTTGGAGATCTCATGTGCCTTAGCCTCTCCGCCAATTTTCATGGCTAGAACACATCCAATGCTACCAAAAATCAACACTCCATCTTAGCGATGAATGTGCTCTAGTAATGCCTCACCATAGAAGCATCACACTGATCCTTTGCATTGATGCTTGCGTTGATGCTAGGCCTATTTCCCCACATCCCCTGCACTGTTGCTTTTTGTAATGTTGCCCATGCATTGCTGCTTTATTATCTCCTACTTGTTCTTTACATTAACAAGTTATTTAATCATATAAACATCGAAATAAGCATAATAGCAGCCTTAACAAATATACAGATCACCAACTGAAATAAATTGAGACAACATAAGTGACACCGTTATTTTGGACAATCGTCCCGAGAAAAACCGAATGTGCGGGAAAACTGGTGCAGCATATATGAGGGTTTTATTATTATGCAGTTTTCTGAATACAACTGGGGTGCCAGAAATGGCTCGCCCTTTAGAGATTTTCCTTGGCAGGAGTACCTCTCTCCTGAGATAAATATTCCGGCAGATCAACAACCGGATGATGATTCCGACAATGACTTCGACTGTTCCTCAGATGGACAATGAAAGATGCTCCAAGCTTCTCTTTGGAACTGCGTCACCCTCTATGGCTCTGCGTCTGCCTCTCAGCTCTTAGTCTGCCCCACGAAAACCACAACGCAGCTCTTTCTGCCTAGCGTCAGCTCTGCTAGCTTCTGCATCTGCCTGCGTCAGTTTCTCAACCTCCCGCGTCACCAACGCTAGTCCTCCAAACCTCTGCCTTTGCTCTGGCTTCCTCTACGTCAGCCTAGGTTGCCTCTGCGCTGTCTCTCCGACACTATCTCTGCCTCTTTGATATGTATTCTTGGCCTCCTACTAAACTACCCCTCGTTGCAATAGATCACTAACTCGATTTCTCAGTAAACCCTGCCCCTGAAAATCGAATTGACTGATCAACTTGGTGTATCTCCAACTGACCCTCAAGCCTCCTCTTATACTTTTCCTGTTGACGATTCAACGATCGAGATTAAGTCCCTAATCAATAGCTAAGATTAGATCTGGCTTGGTCCTCATTATTTAGAACTTTCTCACCCATATTATATTTATACACGTTAGTATTTTAATTTTGCTAAGTTTAGACTTAGGAACCCCATTAAAAATATTAATTATTTTAATATCTCTTTATCCGCGTGGAATTTCCCCAAATGATTTCTGGGTGTTGGAGATCTCATGTTCCTTAGCCTTTCCACCAATTTTCATGCCTAGAGTGCATCCTATGCTACCAAAAATCAACACAAAAGGCATGAGATCCTTGCCTTCTAGATCATGTAGTTGGATGCACCCTCCAACCGATCCTTATCTTGCAACCCATGAGCTTCCATCTCTGCCAGTGGAATGTTGAACTGCCTCCTCTCTCCTCTGCGTTGTTGCTGGGTTGGCCTAGCACTTCCTGTTGGAGTTAGTAGATCTTTTGCTCCCTGTTGCTGCTCAACAAATCAGAATTTAGACTCCTTGGCTGGAAGTCTTCTTAGGAAGAATTCCCTCAAAAGTGTCTCCTTCTTCCTTTAGACGCTTTTCTGCCCCAGCAACTGCTGCAGAAAACTGTGTCTCACCAGAAAATTGCTTTGCGCTGCTCCTTTTGACAAACTTCGATTTGGAAATCTTTCTCTTTGTCGACTCACTTAAAGAGAGATTTTCCCACGGAAATTTTGCCCTACTGGATTGGACTACGTAATCCCTCTGGGGATTCGATTTGCTGGCTATGCAACACTTCGACTCTCCTTCTCTTCAGCCCGGGCTCTTCCAGCTCTGCTTTCTTGCTTCACCTGCAGCTCCAATACCATGTGAAAATTTGGAAGACCCAAATTTCTACTGTAGCAAGTGATGAAGTTCCTTCTGTTTGTTAACTACTGAACAAATTATATACTGCATCCTACAACAAATACCGAAACTAATACACTGTAGCCTTCACCAATTAAATTAAATGCGGAAACAAGTAACTGAGCAAGAAAGAAATACACAACACGTTACAATGTTAATTTTGGACAAATGTCCTCAAAAAATCCTAATGTGGGAAAACCAATGTAACAACTAAGGGTTTGTATTATTAAGTAGTAGTTTTCAGAATACAATCTTTGGATGCCTTGCTGGCCATCCAATACAAAGAATCTGACTGACAAAAGATTAGTGAGAAATACCTCACACTATCACTGGCGATCTGACATTGATCCAGGTTCTGGATGACTGGCCCAATGCTGGCTTTGCGCAGCTACTGCGTCAGCATACGCAATTTTCCGTTAGACTCTTTGGGGAGTTGTGTCACCTCTTCCCGGATCTCCTGCTGTCTAGAGATTTGAACTTCAGGCCTTCCGGTCTCACACCCTGGCTTCCTGCATTGAAACTCGTCTCTCCTGGTTGGAACTCAAACTCCCTTTGAATCTCTGCGCTGCCTCTGCTTAACCTTACACTGCCCAACGTGGCCTCTGGGTTGCCTCTTCTGGATCTCTCTTTGCCTCCTCTGCGATGTATTCCCGGATCAGGAAACTCTCCAACTAGAACTATCGCTGCCCCTCACTGCAAGAAATCACTTCGATCTTCTCTCTAGCAACTGCTGCACTACCCTCTCTGAGAAATTCGATCTCTTAATCTCTCTCCCATGTGTTTTCCAAATGCCCATCAAGCCTCCTCTTATAATCTTCTTGTTGAGAACTAATGGCCCAGATTAGATTCTAAGCAATGTCTCAGACCATTTTGGATTGATCCTTGTCTTCTTCTAGAAATTTCACCCATAGTTTGATTGGTACCCTTTAATTATTTTAATTTCCCAAGTTTAGACTTAGACACCCATTAAAAATAATTAATTATTTTAATAAAATTTCTCCGCTTGGAATTTCCCAAAACGATTTTTGGGTATTGTGGAATACATGTGTCCAAGCTTCCCTGCAAATTTTGAGGCTTAGAGCACATCCGATGCTACAAGAAATCAATATATTACAGTGGTATCAGAACATGATTTTGGCCAGTTATAGGTCTAAATCACACAAATGCTCAAGTGCTATTGTGGACTAGAATTCCAGAGGCTAAAACACTAGTCCCACATTATTCTCCAAATTGAACTTATGCCCAAAAATGTCTCAACGGGAGAAATTTGAAAATGTTACTAGGAGCATCAAGAGACTCGTGGGGTAGCTCGAAGAGTGGTTGTCAACAAGGGCAACAAGAAGCAACAATAGTTGTTGAGTCGCAGATGAAGAAAATAAGAGGAGCATGATTTTCGAACGAAATGTTAGTAGTAATACTGCAAAGACGAAGATGGGAGGCGAAGGTAGTGGAGAGATGAAAGAGAACATACCCATGGAGGAGGGATTTCATCTAGATACGTTCTAGTCGGTTGAGCATGAGGCTAATGGCACGTAGGAGGAGCATGAGGATACACCTAGTGTGACGCAGGAGTCACCCTTGTTGGAGTTTCCTTTGGTAGCCCCAGTAGACAAATTGGAGGAGGCAGTTGAGCACACATCCATTGATGAGGCATCTTGGTCTATGACAGAGATCAGAATGACAACCACCTACAACTGACTGATGAGCATGTCTCGCATTTTGGGTTGTCTATGGAGGAGCAGTTGGAGGCTCATGTCGAGCCCATGATGGTGGAGGAGGTGCATCCATCCTTTGGGCTAGCCATTTATGAGGGGCAACTTAGAGACCACACATTGGGATTCTAGCACAGTTCGCTTCAGAGGCGCACTGACATGATCTACAACGTTGTCAACCCACCCCTACACATTGGATTGAGAGAGGTGGAGTTCTCTAGACATACTAGAGGGGATGACCAAATTAGCAGCACTATTGGGTCACCTTTGTCCATTGGAGAAAGGGAGACGAAGCTACCTAGTCAGATCTCATGTGTTGATCTGGATAGTGGGATGAAACGTTCGGAGTTGAACAAGGTGCAACATCTGCATGTTGGGGTTGCACAAGGTGCAACATCGGCATGTCAGGGTTCTTCTATGTGCAGTAGTTCGTTCATTCGATTTCTCTCTTGGGGTTGGATGCCGAGAGATTCTGAGTTGGTACTCAATGGAGTGGACTAGACTCATGGAGATGGTCATAATCTGGAGTAAAGCTCACGGGGAGATCTTAGACACCGAGGGCACGGGAGGCCTAGGTTGGCATTCGGGTCCAGGTGGAGCTCCCTATCCTATATCAGACATACAGGATGGCCATGGCATTGATGAGGTAGTCGACGTAGAGACTGAGCACATACATTCCCTACGGGAATTCCAGTGGGCATTAGTCAACAGGTGGTTTGTGAGTAGGCTCCATGGATTGTATTGGCATGTTGGTTGCTCATGGGGTCGCAAGATGATTATCATTCTCTCTAGTAGGAGTTGGTGGGAGGAGGTGGCATGGGTAGGCCACAGGATCGAATATTATATGGAGACGATGTTCTCCCATTGGGGTATTAGGTACAAGAGTCACTGAGGATCAACACAACAGAGATATTCCCTTTAGCAAGTGTGGAGTTAGGCCACTTAGGTTTACCAGGGTAGATGAGGAGGTGTAGAGCACTTCGTGGCAGGTGTACTAGCATCGTGGTGGTTGCACGGGCACTTATGGATTCCCTATGGTACATGGGGAAATGGCATTGACCGTTGGTATCCAGTGGTGCGTTGAGTTGTGCCACGGAGTTTAGTGCCATGCAGAGTGTAGGGGTACGTACTTGTGTGCAATCGAGTAAGATGATGCACAACAGGTTGTCAAAGTGTTGCCGCTAGGGAGATATTCTGACAAGGGCATCAGGCACACCATTGGGTTTGGCACACTCAAATTTGGAGAGCGAGGTGATCATTAGGCTGACCATGAGCTTCCATTTATTACTTTTCAACATTGCACACTGACACAGGGGACTTGGATATCATCTCTTGATGCTCTCATCACGAGCAACAGGACCCATGAGGTTCATCTGAGACAGTTGGACAAGACACAGTGCATTGGGAGAGAGGCTTTCTTGTTGTGGCATATGGCCAGGACGCGAGTTGGTGGATGCAAGCTTGGGGGTAGTTTGATCTCCTGCAGAGTTAGCACTTGCCTCACCCTTGAGCCCTCACTCAGGGTGATACATGATCCCTTTTTGGTGAGACATTTTGAGGTGTCTCTGGAGCATCTAGAGCGGTTGGTGGACCTTGCTTACAGGTGGATGTTTAGATTCCGAGCAATATTGGGGAGCACTTTTAGGAGACAGGACGACAGATCCCACTGTGTGGTGTGGTCGACGCAGGGTTGTGTCACACACACCAAATTCGTTCATGATGTATGGAGTTCGTATATTGATTGCACGTGGGGACTTGAGGTGTGGTACATGTTGGTTCCATCAATTGTCAGGACTATGCCACAGTCGTTCTCGCTGTGTGATTCAGGGGTTTGATTGGTCGATTGGACACTCTCCTTCGTTGTGAGTGGGATTAGGACGGGGGATGATCCAAATCACCCTTGGTTTGACATGTGGGGGAGTGTTGAGGCCTAAATCATATGGCAAGGTTGATTTTCCTTGTTATCGCTACGGATTAGGGTGAGTGTTGAATGGGTAGGAGGTGACATGATGGAGGTGCTTGGTCCAGATGTGTTGGGATCCCATAGATGTTTTTCCATCAGGTCCTAGGAGAGGTGGATACAACTTGAGCATGAGGGGCATACTGTGATGATCAGAGTTGCGCAACGACAACATAGTGGCACCCTTTTGAGACTAGCGTGGGATCTGAGCATTATAGGACTTGGAAGTACAACTACCCTTGGGGATGAGTTGATTTCTACAAGGGAAGATCATTCAGATCTTCCATTGGGCTTTAGTGACTCGCTGATGGCATGGGGACTTCATTAGCATGGTAGGTGGGCCAACAGGATGATATTAGGAGAAGCTCACGTGAGCGAGACACTATCTCTGCAGAGATTGGGTGGTATATTCGAGAGTATACTCCTGGAATGCATGGGATGGCATACGTGGTAGAACAAATTTACGAGGAGTTGGGCATAATGCCACATTGTCATGATCTCGTACTCATTAATGGTATACTTGGGACTTCTGGTACTTATATTGGGTAGGATAGTGAGTGGAGTGAGGGGAGTTTCAGGTGGGATAGGATGGCTTGGGATCTTGGTATTGAGGGATTATTTCATGTCAAGATAATGTAGAGGTCAGGGACAAATCAATGGTAGATTTGGGACCCTCATACATTTTTGCAGTGACAATGGGGTGCAACTACTAGAGAGAGCGTTGTTTCATAGTTGCTTGAGGAGAAGCAACATTTTGGCGAGGAGGACTATGATATTCCCACTTTGCAATATTTCTAAGGGAGATACCAATCTTGCCCAATTTTGTCTTATTTCATGTTTGCACTTAGAAGGTGTGGGTTCAAAGGTCCCAGATGAATTTTTGGATTAAGTGGGGGCCCCAAACATTAGGAGGGAAGGGAAATATTGCAGCGCTAGTGGAGCGTGGGGGCCACCCCATGGAGAATTACGACCCACATGTGGAAGACACTCTCATTGGAGTGAAGTTGGTGGGGAAAGTCGAGTTGGACCCACATGGGCATCTTGGAGGCTCTTTGATAAATAGAGCAAGAGGCACTCATTTTGGTCTTTCAACCGTCTTTTCAGAAATTGTGTTTTTGACATAGCACACTTGAACTGAGGCCAAGTCTACAGTGTTGTTGAACACACGAGTGACTCCGAGTGGATATCTCAACCCTTGCTTCAGTGGACTTCGAGTGTCAGCCCAAAGAGGGGGTCCTACCTATACCAATTCATACCAGCAGCAGGGAGTGCGAGTTTATGGAGAGGATTGGTTGCAACAACACACGGACTATGCAGTTCTTGGAGGAGACACGCTTGGAGATGGAGGAATGAAGGGAGTTAGGGGCTGAAACTTGAGGTGGATTTTGAGGAAGTGTTGTGGGGGCTTTTCTAGTATTTTCACGAAGCAACAAACACAACATTTGTTATAGGTTACATCTTTTGCTTGTGGAGGAGGGCCAACCATTTGGGGGTCAATTTTGGAGCTTCAAAACTAGGACAAACCCTTTCTGGGTTCTTTTGGGTTTATTGAGGAGAGGCCAAGATTAATTTGGCATAATTTTCAGCGTAGATTTGAGGGGTCAAATAGGTGCCCAAACTCAGCCAACAACTAGAGGAGTTAGGGGAAAATTGGGCTGAAATTCCAAGGTCAACATTTGGCCAATTCCTTCGTGGGTATTTTGTGGGTTATTGGCGGAGAGCTCGGGGTAATTTCTTGGAATTTTCTGAGCATCCTAGCGTTGAAAAGTGTAACTAGGATCAATCTTCATAATGACATGTAATCATGATCTTTGTAAATAATACAATGAAGAAAATAAAATTATTTTTGTAAGCCTTGCTTCATGGGTTTCTTGAGCAAGTGATTTTATTTTAGATGGCTCCCATTGAGAGTCTTAGGATTTATCATTGAGGCAAAGAGTCAATGTCATGTATGAAGAGCTCTTTTGAGCATGTGTAAAATTGTATATAAGTCTATGTAGCTCTCCAACAACAAGCACACAGTCTTCTCTTCATGTCAGATTCAAGATAAGCTGACAAACTCATGTTGGCTCACCTCAAATAGACACACCTATTCAGATATGTATAGGTTGGCTTATTTATGGGACCAACCACTATAAATAGGTGTGAAGGCACTTCGGATTAGAGCAGTTCAGAATTCCCGTAGCTTTGAGATTTCGGTGGATAGCGTCCACAAGGAAAGTTCGGATTCCTCTGTTTCGGTGATCAATTACTGTGAAGAAGTTCAAATGTCAAATTATAGTTCAGAATTCGGATAGGTAAAGTCTATAAGGTAAATCTCTGTGGTTTTTGGATTAGTAACAACTGAGTGAAGCTCATGTATATATCTCTGAGATTTTCAGGTATCAAGTTTAGTAAAAGGCACAGGAGTTCGGATGTAGAGATTAGTTCGGATTGGTTTAAGGGCCAATCTCAAGGACAATAATTCAGAAGGAGAGTCTCGGCGCTACAATAAGAAGATCACAGATTGATAAATACCACAATAATGATCTCGGTATAATATCTGTCCTACAACAAAGAGGTTTTGGTGCTATCTCAGTAAGATGATCACTGGTGTGTGACAAGGTCTTGGTACTATCACATGTGGAAGATCTAGATGCGAAGAAGATCGAAGTGGAAGAGAATCGAAGAAGAGGAATGATAGTGAAGAGGTCTTGTGTCTTGGTCTTAGAGAAGCTACTAGGTCAATGGTCTTGGTTTTTGTATTTGTCCATTAGAATTTCTATAAGAATAATTTGTGCGAGTTTTCCTCTCAAAGAGTGAGAGGTTTTGGCCCTGGCTTATAGCTTACATGCTGTGCCTCTTGTGTATTTATGTTCATGCATTGGTTACTATTTGATGAAGAAGAACACTAATAATTTAAGATGAAGAAGATCCTAATATAAAGAAGTAAAAAGCATTCACAAGTTGTCACTAAGGGGAGAGAAATCACCTAATGCTAATGCCCTAGATTTGTCAAGATGGTATCAGAGCTAAGGTGCTAAAGTCAAAAGGAGGGTGTCTAATCGAAGAGACACTCAAGTTTCGAGTTTCAAGAAAGGCATCTAAGCAAGTTGAAGATTAGGATCTATATTAAAGAATAAAACCCTAGATTCGAAGAAGCAGTCTACAACATCAAAAGTTTTGGATCCTCTAGTCATTATCAAAAGACCACAAAGACCGTCATCAAGTTAACTACAAAGCAAGGTAGCTCAAAGAACTTTAAAATCGAAGATCACATCATCTTGAAGAAAGTCGAAACCCTAGAAGCAATTCTGATTTGCACTCATTCACTACCAAAGAAGTCTAAGGATCTTGAAGGCTAGAAGGCATTGCCATCATCTTCAAGGCAAGCAAGGATCCTCTCCTTTTCCTTGAAGAAGATGATCCGAGAAAGCAACAAATTATCCTCATCAAAAGGTGTCAGATCAAAAGGCATTGTCATCATAAAAGGGGCAATCTTCTTTATTGAAGAACGTCTTTTTCATTTGGAAGAAGATCATCCAAGAGGGAGCACTAATACATCTTCTTCAACCATCATCAAAGTGATCAAGTAGAAGATTTCATCTTCATTTGTGTAATATTCCTAATTAGCCATGGCTAATTGGAATATTTGATTTTGCTCAATTTTGCCTTCTATAGTTATTAATAAATAAAAAGGTGAGGAAAGGGGGACATAACTCACTTTTTGAATAAAGTCACTCTCTTGTAGCACAATGTTGTGACTTAAAAGGGGAGCCAAGGGGTCCAAAGGACCACGTAGAGAAGGGGCCCACGTAGACACTTGGAGGCACTGCGCAGATGGAGAGGAACACGTGGCAAGAGAGAGGCTACGTTGGAGGAGGTGGGCCTTAGGGTTTTGAGAGAGGCCAACGCTATAAAGGAGAGAGGAGCCTCCTCATTTTGGCATTGGATTAGGTTGCATTTGATCTAGTCACTTCGACTTAGAGCACGCTGGCTGTTTAGCCTGTCTGCAGCACTGTTTGGTGCATCGAGTGTCTCTGTTCGGAGACCTCACCCTTAGCCCCGGGGGATTTTGGGTGCCTGCTCGGGCAAGGTAGTTTCATTAGTCTTTTGCAGGAGGATCGATTTTTGGAGTTGAGGAGGAGTTGAGCATTTTGATGACTGCGCAGTCTTGAGAGAGGAGGACGCAGTCACTTTTGGTAGGAGCTCCGGGTTGGGTTATGTGGATTTGAGCTTGGAGATTGAGCAAGAGATCAGCCCTTGCATATTGGAGGATTTTGGCAGAGTCTCAGGCAGAGTTTTGGAAGATTCTCTTCAGTGGCAGCACAGAGCCTTGAGGGATAACGTAGATCTTCAAGGGGGTGATTTTCAGGGTTCAGTTGTTTTAGGAAAGCTTTCTGGGCTTTTTTGGGTTTATTGAGCAGAGGTTGATTCGAGAGTTTCATCATTTTTTGAGGAGGGGAACAACCCCTAATCCTTACTTGATTCCAGGAGTAGCAGCAGCGCAACAGTTCTCCGGCAGATTGGACGCAGTTCAGAGAGAGGCCATTTCGTTACCATTCTAAGTGTATTTCTTCACTTGCCTTATGCAAGTCAAGGTGCTATCTTTCTGGTCACCTCTTGTACTTTGTCCATTACTCAGTATAATAAAATGGCTTAACATTTCTCTCTGCATTTCTTAAGTATCTGCTTATATTCCATGTATACATTATTGTATGTTGAAACACTGTTATTTTTATCTCTTTGAGCTTCCTGACTACTATACCACTTGTGTGTTTTTCTCTTATACTCTTAGATAGAGTTTGGAAAGGGCTAGGTAGCCTCTAGATCTCGTCCTCTTTTTAGAGGCGGCATATCTGGTAAACGCCCTCCCAGTCCATCTTTGGTTGGAGTTTGCTTGTGTTTGAGGAATATCCCTAAAAAGGGATATTATAGTGGTATCAGAGGATAGATCTGGCTCAGCCTGTGGAGCTAGCAGTCTATGACACCGAGGGAGAAGCCCTACATCTGTTACAGAGGTAGGAAATACAAAGATACTGAGCATAGGTTGGAGAACACCTACGGAGAGAGAGACTGTGTTCGGGTGGTGGACACAGAACATGAGGAGCCTGTGGTGGACGCGGAGCAGGAGGATCCGATGGCAGATGAGGACGGGAACAGATTTGCATACATGCTCCTCAAATTAGTGCAGGACCTGTCGAGGCAGATCGAGGTGATGGGGTAGAGATTCACGGCGGTGGAGGCTAGACAGCATGAGAACCCACGGGTTTTCCAGGTTGGTGAATGATCGGGTACATCCCACCATTTTCCGGAGCAGGGTGCCACTCAACGTGATACTACTCAGCAGATGGCTTCACATGTCTCTACCCGCTCTACCATGCCCACTTTCCTAGGAGCAGACACGGGGCCTGGAGCCCAACAGGAGGTAGAGCCCGGTCATATGGGCTATTATTTTGTAGAGTACCAGGGTTATGGGCAGGAGTTCAGGGATGCTCTCTCATTCAGAGACTTTGTTCAGCTCCAGCGGTATAGTAAACTCCGCGACCATCACAGAGGATACCGACATTATCATGATGGAGACACCCACCGCACAGCGAGTAGATTCCACTTGCCTATGTTTGATGGTTCATCAAACAGTTTGGCAAATTCTTGGGTGGAGAAGATGGACATCTATTTCTAGCTTAACCAGATGTCAGAGACAGAGGCCATCAAGGTGGCGACATTACATTTGGATGGTGAGGCCCAGGACTGGTGGTTCCATGGGTTGGTTACACTCGGACACTCCACAGTGATGACATATGCCGAGTCCACCAGGAGATTGATGGAGAGGTTTGACCAGAGGGATCCGAAACAACACTTTGTTGAGCTGACGAGGCTCAAACAGACTGGGAGCCTAGAGACCTACATTGCAGACTTTTTGAGGGTTTCAATGATGGTGCCAGATCTATCCGTGGCATGAAGGATCTACATGTTTGTTGAGGGGTTAGCAGAGCCACTTCGGGGTCTAGTCAGATCCACTAGACCAACCACACTTTAGAAAGCTATTAGAAGGACCCGAGACTTACAGGATGCCTTACCCAGGACCCGAACACCTTACCCCCAGAGACAAACTTTCCATCCTAAGGGGAAGGATGTGAGGATTCCACCTCCAAAGGGGAATCCAAGACGAGCGCAATTTGATGATGATGCCAGGAGGGAGCTGAAGAAGAAGCGGTTGTGCTTTACCTGTCAGGAGCCGTGGGCACCGGGACATAGATGTGCTACTGGCAAAGCACATTTTATTGAGGTCTTCTCCGAGAGCAGCGGGGAAGAGGATGAGGAGGATGATGTGGAGGCAGGAGATAGTCATACCGCGCAGGATCCTTTGCCACCTCCACCACCAGCAGCAAGTGGTGCAACATTTGCACCTACCGGAGGGGCCCTTGCAACATTGTGAAGAGTTCCCAAGTATTTGACGATGCGCGTACGGGGGACTGCATGTGGCTAGCGAGTATCAGTTTTGGTTGATAGTGGGGCAACCCACAACTTCATCGATGCACAAATGGTTGAGCGGAGAGGTATACAGACAGAGAGCTTCAATGGATTTTCAGTTTTGGTCCCAGGAGATCAGACCATGGTGTGTGCTCGTTATGTCCCAGAGTTATTAGTGACCATGGGCACCTACACGCTGACTGACCACTTTTTCGTGGTCAATATTCCGGACACCAACATGATACTGAGTGTTTAGTGGCTTATCACTCTAGGGAAGGTCACGACAAATTGGAAGGCCCTAGAGATGGAGTGAGATGATGAGAAGACAGGGAGGCATGAGAAGATATGGGGACAACACACATATCTGCCTCAGACTGTTTTGGCTTATCGAATGGAGGCAGTCTTCCGAAAGAGGGACATAGAGTGGGCAATGGAGCTGCGTGTGTCAGAGGCAAGGGCTACAGGGCAGACAGTGCACCTGGAGATACAGTCCTTCCTTGACCAGTATGCCGCAGTGTTTGGTGAGATTCCGCCAGGACAGCCACCGGACTGGGGATTTGAGCACACCATTGAGCTTGAGCAGGGCATACAGGCTGTGATTTCTATCCCTTATAGACATCCCAAGGCCTATCGGGATGAGATTGAGTGGGCCATTCAGGAGTTGTTGGCTCTTGGGCACATTCGGCCGAGCGCAAGTCCTTTTGCTTCTTCCGTGGTGTTGGTGAAGAAGGACGGCACATTGAGGATGTGCATTGATTACAGGGCCTTGAACAAGAAGACCCTAAAGAACGGGTACCCCATACCCAGGATCGATGAGTTGATGGATGAGTTGAGAGGAGCACGGTTCTTCTCAAAGATTGATTTGAGATCTGGGTACCATTAGATTTGCGTGAGGGAGCAGGACGTTCCCAAGACTGCCTTCAGGTGTCACTATGGGCACTTTGAGTTTTTGGTGATGCCCTTCGGGCTAACCAACGACCCAGCTACATTCTAGTCTTGCATGAATCACATCTTTCACAGTCACTTAAGGAAGTTTGTGTTGGTGTTCTTTGATGATATCCTCATTTACAATAGGACTTGGGAGGAGCATCTCCAACATATTGAGACAGTGTTGCGCATCCTGGAGGAGCAGCAGTTCTATGCCAAGCTCTCCAAGTGTGAGTTTGGGTTGACGGAGATGTTGTACTTAGGACACATCATAGGGGTGGACGAAGTGAGAGTCCACGAGGAGAAGATCAAGGCCATGAAAGATTGGCCAGAGCCGAGGAACGTGACAGAACTTCGGGGATTCATTGGCATTTGTACTTACTACCGGAAGTTCGTCAAGAGTTTCTCACAGCTTGTTTCACCCGTGACAGATCTGACGAGGAAGGGGGCATTCAGTCAGCGAGCCTTTGACAGGCTCAAGAAGGTTATGAGCAGCTGCCTAGTGCTTGCCTTGCCGGATTTTACGCAGCCATTTGTTTTAGAGTGTGATGCATTGGGAGAGGGGATCGACGCAGTGTTGATGCAGGGAGGTCACCCTATAGCCTTTGAGAGCCAGAAGCTCCTTCCGCACGAGAGGTTGTATTCTATATACGACAAGGAGATGCTGGCCATTATGCATGCATTGGCCAAGTTCCAACAGTATTTAGTCGGTAAGAGATTCAGGGTGAGGACTGATCACAACAACCTCAGGTTCTTTTTGGAGCAGAAACCGCTACAGGAGAGGCAACATAAGTGGATCAGTAAGATCCAAGCATATGACTTTGACATTGAGTATGTCAAGGGTAAGAACAACGTGGTAGCAAATGCCCTTTCACATAGACCAACCACGTTGCCTCTTATGAGCTTGGACATAGACTGGAGGGCTCGACTCTTAGTAGAGTACTCCAAGGACAAATTTGCATGTGAGGTTCTGGATGGGCAGGTGGCGGATGACAGGTAAAGGGTGGTCGATGAGATCATCTACTACAGGGACCAGATCTTCTTGACTGAGGGATCTTAGCTCAAGAAGAAGATACTTCAGGCATCACATGGTTCACCATTGGCCGACCATCAGGGGTTTCCCAAAACCTACAGGGCCATTAGAGAAAGGTTCTCATGGAAGGGCCTCAAGGAGGACGTACTCCAGCGTATCCGAGAATGCGATATTTGCCAGAGGAACAAGGGGGAGATGAGCCATCCCGCAGGATTATTGCAGCCTCTTCCCATTCCGGAGGGGAAATGGGAGTGTATTTCGATGGACTTCATCACAGGGTTGCCCATGATACAGGGCAAGGATTGTATCTTTGTCGTCGTTGATCGACTGACAATGTACACACATTTTTTCGCCATATACGCACACTACACAGCATCGCAGGTGGCCGAGCTGTTCTTCAGAGAGGTTTTCAAGCTGCATGGTCTCCCCAAGACCATCACCAGTGACAGGGACAACCGTTTCATGGGCGGGTTTTGGCAGGAGCTTTTCCGGTTGGTGGGGACGGAGTTGACACCGAGTACCAGTTATCACCCACAGACGGACGGGCAGACTGAGATAGTTAACAAGTGGCTGGAGGGCTACTTGCGTAACTATGTCAGTGGGCAGTAGCGAGCATGGCTGAAGTGGCTGCATCTGGGGGAGTACTGCTACAACACTACACATCACATGTCCATTGGTATGCCCCGATTCTATGCTTTGTATGGATATCATCCTTTATCTTTCGCTGATGTGATGTTTGGTGCTAGCAAGGCTTCGAGAGCCAAGATTTGGATCCAAGAGAGTCAGGATATTCTCTGAGCTCTCAAGGATAATATGGCTATAGCGCAGAACTAGCAGAAGCTGTATGCTGACAGGGGTTAGGTGGAGAGACAGTTTGATATAGGGGACTTGGTCTACCTACGATTACAACCATACCGACAGTCGTCATTGAAGCATAAGGGCGCTGAGAAGCTCAAGTCTCGCTTTTATGGGCCATATAGGGTGATAAGTAGGATTGGACAGGTTGCGTATGATTTGGAGCTGGCCCACGGCAACAAGATTCATAATGTTTTTCATGTATCATGCCTAAAGAAGGCATTGGGGCAACAGGTGACAGTGACAAATGAGCTACCACACACGGATGATGAGGGGCATTTGGTGTTGCAGCCAGAGGCTATTATTGATACCAGGGAGAGGCAACTGCGAAGCGGAATGGTCTGGGAATTCTTGGTGAGGTGGAAGAATTTACCAAATGAGGATGCCACTTGGGAGAGTGAGAAAATTTTGCAGCGTCCATCACTTCAGTTGCTTGAGGACAAGCAACATTTTGCGGGGGGAGACTGTAATATTCCTAATTAGCAATGGCCAATTGGAATATTCGATTTTGCTCAATTTTGCCTTCTATAGTTATTAATAAATAAAAAGGTGAGGAAAGGGAGACAACTCACTTTTTGAATAAAGTCACTCCCTAGTAGCACAAATTTGTGAGTTAAAAGGGGAGCCAAGGGGGCCAAAGGACCACGTAGAGAAGGGGCCCACATAGACACTTGGAGGGACTGCGCAGATGGAGAGGAAGACGTGACAAGAGAGAGGCTACGTTGGAGGAGGTGGGCCTTAGGGTTTTGAGAGAGGCCAACGCTATAAAGGAGAGAGGAGCCTCCTCATTTTGGCATTGGATTAGGTTGCATTTGAGCTAGTCACTTCGACAACACACTGGCTGTTTAGCCTGTCTGCAGCACTGTTTAGTGCATCGAATGTCTCCGTTTAGAGATCTCACCCTTAGCCCCGGGGGACTTCGAGTGCCTACTCGGGCAAGGTATTTCATTAGTCTTTTGCAGGAAGATAGATTTTTGGAGTTGAGGAAGAGCTGAGCATTTTGGTGACTGTGCAGTCTTGAGAGAGGAGGACACAGTCACTTTTGGTAGGAGCTCCGTGTTGGGTTATGTGGAGTATTTGAGCTTGGAGATTGAGCAAGGGATCAACCCTTGCATATTGGAGGATTTTGGCAGAGTCTCGGGCAGAGTTTTGGAGGATTCTCTTCAGTGGCAGCGCAGAACCTTGAGGGATAGCATAGATCCTCAAGGGGGTGATTTTCGGGGTTCAACGGTTTTAGGAAAGCTTTTTGGGCTTTTCTGGGTTTATTGAGCAAAGGCTGCTTACAGAGTTTCAGCATTTTCTGAGGAGGGGAACAACCCCGAATCCTCACTTGATTCCAGGAGTAGCAGCAGCGCAACAGTTCTCTGGCAGCTTGGGCGCAGTTCAGAGAGAGGCCATTTCCTTACCATTCTGAGTGTATTTTTTCCCTTGCCTTGTGCAGGTCGAGGTGGTATCTTTCTGGTCACCTCTTGTACTCTGTCCATTACTCAGTATAATAAAATGGCTTAGCATTTCTCTCTGCATTTCTTGAGTATCTGCTTATATTCCATGTATACATTATTGTATGTTGCACTACTGTTATTTTTATCTCTTTGAGCTTCTCGGCTACTATACCACTTGTGTGTTTTTCTCTTATACTCTTAGACAGAGTCTGGAAAGGGCCAGGTAGCCTCCAGATCTCGTCCTCTTTTTAGAGGCGGCATATCTAGTAAATGCCCTCCCAGTCCATCTCTGGTTGGAGTTTTCTTGTGTTTGAGGAAGATCCCTAAAAAGGGATATTACAATTTGTCAAGTAAGTATCTTTCATTCTTGAATTAAATTTGGTAAAATGACTTCGTGTTTGCAAGGAGATCTATAAGTTGGTTGGGTCATCGAAATTCCTTGCATGAAGGAGGAGGATAGACATAGTCCTTGAAGAAACTAAAGTCATTGAACACATCAATGAAAAAGGTCTCCTTTGAATTCATGGAAAGGGATTCTTATGAAAAGTCCCCTCACATAGCAATATTGGAGACATCCAAGAGATGTATATGATAGGATTGTAAGAATATTCTCTGAAGATGCGATAAAGAAGGTCATATGACTTAAGATCTGATCTACACAAATTGAAGGTATCAAAGAATGAAGGGATATCTTTATAAGATCACAATTGTGAGATTTGGGAGAGATGATAAGAAGATAATCATCATTGTTCTAAATGCACTAACTGATGAACAAGGTAACAAATGTCCATGGGGATAAGAAAGTTTCCTCATTCGACAACTTGTGGTTTCTATGCAAGATAAAAGAAGACTTGTTGAGGGCAAAAGTGTTGAAGGTTAGAGGACTCAAACATTTGCAGAAAGAAAAGGGAAGTCTGGAAAATTTGTTTCTCACAAAAAGAAAGAAGAGCATAGTTGAGATTCAATGCTATGGATGTAAAATTATGGACATTACAGGAAAGATTGTCCTAGAGAGACAATATCAAAAACGGAAGAGAAGAAGGCCATATCACCAAAGAGGTGGAGCTGAAGAGAAGTCCAAGAAGGGAGGAAGTAAGAGATCTCTACGATGCTGAGATAGTCTCCCTCACAAAAGGTCTTGTCATAGCTCCTAAATCTTTTATAGGATATGGCTATAATAAATAATAAGATGCATCATGGCATAATGGAAGCATTAGAAACAAGAGCTCGTGACATCACCATAGGGAATCATGAAGGACAAATGGAACAAAATCCATGGCAATCAAATATGAAGGATATAGCTCTTGGAAACCTTATTGCAAACTTAAAGAAAGGAAGAAGCTATCTAGTTCAATGCTCATTATACATCAAGTAAAAAAGGAAACATTTGTCGGTTAGGGATATGCAAGATCTTTAAGATTCTCTGATGGAATCCTCATCGGAGGGTTCACCGATCTAGAGAGGAAGCAAGTGTTTCATCAGGAACTGCAACTTGTGGAGTTCATAGGATGATGGTATGATGACATGAGAGATGAAGCAGATCAAGGGGTTGAAGATCTTTTCAATAAAGGAAGCTGTTGAAAAAAGCCTAGATGACGTAAAGGGAAATGAGGTATGTATACTTGTATTTAATACTAATGTCATGTCCTATGGTTTGTAGGTAACATGGATCACTATTTCTATCTTGAGAAGCATGATCAAGGGAAAATGATCTCCTCCTTTGAAAGGATGCAGGAAGGCATAAGTCACACTAGATGAAATCAACACAATATGTCCTCATATGATGTATGAGGTGGTTGATACAATTAAGGAACTTTGATTGGAAGCTCCTGGGAATGGAATGTGTGAAGAAAGGAATGAAGAGATCGTGAGATATGGAACCATGATAAAGGCAATCAACATGCAAATTCCAAGAAGATATGACTAGGAAATCTCCCGTAAAGATATGAAGACTCTGATGGAAGTCATAAAAAGATGGAGACCCTTGACAAAGGATATCTTTGGGAGATGTGTCAACATGTATACAGGATGCTGATATCTGTAAGAAGATGTCATGATGAAAGTGCATCACAAAGGTAATTTTTGATTTAAGTGTTCATTTTGTATTTTTGAACTAATATCTGGATGGGCTTATGTAGGACTGCCAAAGGGAAGCCCTCCAACGACAAGCACACAATCCTCTTTTCATGTTGGCTTCAAGATAAGGTGACAAACTCATGTCAGCTCACCTCAAATAGACACACCTATTCGGATATGTATAGGTCAGCTTATTTATGGGACCAACCACTATAAATAGGTGTGAAGGCACTTCGAATTAGAGCAGTTCAGACTTCGCATAGCTTTGAGATTTCGTTGAACAATGTCAATAAAGAAAGTTCAGATTCCTCTGTTTCGGTGATCACTTACTATGAAGAAGTTCGAATTTCAAATTATAGTTTAGAATTTGGACAAGTAAAGACAACGAGGTATATCTCTGTGGTTTTCAGATGGGTAACAATAGAGTAAAGCTTGTGTATATATCTCTGAGATTTTTGGGTATCAAGTTCAGTAAAAGGCTACAGGAGTTCGGATGCAGAGATCAGTTTAGATTGGATTAAGGGCCAATCTCAAGGACAATAATTCAGAAGGAGAGTCTTGGTGCTGCAATAAGAAGATCATAGATTGATAGATACCACAATAATGATCTCGGTATAATCTCTGTCCTACAACAAAGAGGATTTGGTGCTATCTCAGTAAGATGATCATTGGTATGTGACAAGGTCTTGGTACTATCGCATGTGGAAGATCTAGATGTGAAGAAGATTGAAGTGGAAGAGAATCGAAGAAGAGGATTGACAGTGAAGAGGTATTGTGTCTTAGTCTTGGAGATGCTACTAAGTCAAGGGTCTTGGTCTTGGAGAAGCTACTAGGTCAAGGGTCTTGGTCTTGGTATTCGTCAATTAGAATTTCTAGAAGAAGAATTTGTGTGGGTTTTCCTCTCAAAGAGTGAGAGGTTTTCGCCCTGACTCATAGTCGACATGCCATGTTTGTGTATTTATGTTGATGCATTGGTTAGTGTTTGATGAAGAAGAACACTAATAATCTAACATGAAGAAGATCCTAATCTAAAGAAGTATTAGGCATTCACAAGCAGTCACTAAAGGAAATCACCTAATGATAATGCCCTAGATTTCTCAACATCGAGGAGGCTCTTGCAACAATTCTTTGCAGCGAGCAACATATTTTCTGGGGAGTTTTAGCGTAGAGCCAGGAGAGAACAATAAGATTTGAGAGGGATTTCTTATTGTTCATTTGGGCTTAGCTAGCTTGCCTTGAGCAAGCCCAGGTGCACTCTTTCCAACACCTCATTGTACCCTTTTCTTATTATAATAAAATGGCTCCGCAGCGCAGATTTTGGTGAAATTTTTTGGTTTGACTTATGTGTTTGATTTTTGTGGTTTTATTTCTATGTTTGCTTTGTTATTTACTGTTAAAATTTCCTAGGAATATTACATAAAATATCCTTCACGGTATAGTGGGGAACAAATGCAATTTATTTCTATGTTTGCTTTGTTATTTACTGTTAAAATTTCCCAGGAATATTACATAAAATATCCTTCACGGTATAGTGGGGAACAAATGCAATTATTCTCGAATACTCTACATAAACTATAAATTGCTTAAGAAATTTGAGTAAGGCATAAACTTGCTTTTCCATGGTGCTATATTTCAACTCGAAACCTTGAAGGGATCTACTCATAAAAGCAATAGGTTGCTCATACCCTTCATTGTTCTTTTGAAGCAACACTCCAACAATAGTATCTTTAGATGCAAAAGAGAAAATCAAAGACTCCTTTGAATAATCAAGGCTCACTAGAACAGGTGCTTTACCAATAGAATCCTTAATTTCCTGAAAACCTTTTCTTCCTTCATTTCTCCAAACAAACTTAGCATCTTTCTTTAAAAGGGTTTGAATGGGTTTAGCAATTTCAACATAATTTGGAATGAATCTTTTAAGGAAATTGATCTTTCCTAGGAAGGATTAAAGGGTTAAATATTTTTAATATTGTGAGGCGAAGGAATCTTTTGAGTTGCCTCAACTCTTTCAGGGTCAATCTTGATCCCATCCTTTGAAATGATGTGGCCAAGCAACTTCCCCTCAGTCACTCCAAAAACAAATTTAGCAGGATTTAAGGATATTCCATACTCTCTACACCTATCAAAGGTTTTCCTTAAATGGCCCACATGAGAAATTCCATTTTTAGAAAAAACAGTTAAATCATCTTGATAAATCTCAATGAATTTCCCAATTAGACCCTTAAAGGCCTAGTCCATAGCCCTTTGAAAAGTTGCTCAGGCATTTGTTAATCCTAAAGTATCCTCAAATACTCAAAAGTACCCCATGGTGTAGTGAATGTTGTCTTATGTCTATCTTCCTTTTGCCACTGCCACTGCTGCATCTGTACTGAAACTCCCTCTGCATTTGTGCTGCTGCCCATGGCTCTGCCACTGCCACTGCTGCATCTCCTCTCATCATGTTGCATCGTGCTGCCCACTCCTGCAATGCAACTGAGTTACTGACAAGTAAGTAACTGATCTCCCAATTCTGACCTCTTTGTTGGGCTAGAGACCCTCCTGATGCTGAAGCTTCCTTTGCCGCTGACAAGTGCTTCCTCTTTGACCTCTGCCCTGCTGCAACAACTCCCTGCATCTTGCATTGTTGCACACCTCTCTGTGCCATCTCGCACTGGTATAACACTCCCGTGCCTCTCACACTGCTGCAACTTGCTAGCCTCGCGCTATCCTGGGAAACCTGCATTGTAGATCTCTCTGCTGCTCGATCCGTGTCCATCTTTACCCACATTCGCCAGTTCTGCTACTCCTGATCGGGGCTCTCGTAGCAAGGTCTAATCCAAGAGGCATGGTACCTCGAGGACCCTGCCGCTCATCGCCTATAGTCCATCTGACTATAGCTTGATGTCTCCCCACTTCCGCTCAAGTGTGCGTGTGCACTCATGGCACAATCATCATTTGTCTCCACTTCCTTCTCTGCCCTTGATGGTGCTGCCTTAATCTCGGAAGACTCTCCCTTACTCTTCTTCCTTGGACACTGGGTCGCATAATGACCCAACTCCCCACAGTGGAAGCACTTGATCTTGGAGAGATCGTTCTTCTTCCGTTTTTCTTGCTTTCCCTCAAATGCTAGGGCAACATCTTCCTCCTCGTCCTTTTTGACTCTGATCCCCTTACTGCTGCTTCCCGCCTTGGTCTGATCTCTTCTTGGCGAAGCGCCGCCCACATCCCCTCCCAAGGTGGAAGGGTCTCTTTGCCCAACATACTCTGGACAAATACCTCCCAGTCTTCTGAGATTGCATTCAGGGCTGTCCTCACCATCAATTCTTGATTCAGCGTGGCTCCTATGGAAGTCAACTGATCTCGGATCTCATTCAGTCCACAAGTTTTTGACTTAGGAACTTAGGAGAAAGGAAGGCTGAATTAGATTGCTAGTGGAAGGTGGGGACCACCCACTTGGGAAAACACACTTTGGCACTTGGGTAGCTCGAATTGCCTTGGGGGGAATCGACTGACTTGGAGAGGGGCCTACATGAGGGAAGGAAGGCCCACAAAGATATAAGGAGGAAGAGCTCGTCAATTGAGGCATTCATTTTGCACACCGAATTTACTTGTGTTGCTCGAGCTGCTTAGCTGAGTTACTTGGCTGTTTAGCATGGAGTTTCTCAGGCGGGAGACTCAACCTTTCCTTCGGGGGACTTCGATTGCCACCCTAGGAAGGCATTTCACACTACCTTGAGAAGAACTGGAGGAGAGTTGTGGCCATACCAATCAACCTTTGAACCAGTAGAGCATATTTTTGGAACACATGGAAAGGGAAACACGTAGAGGTGATTCGGAGTTCATCTGGGCAACACTTGCTAGGAAAGTTTGGAGAGTTGGACTTCAGTAGAGGATCAACCTTTGGGAGGAATTTGGCAGCAGGAGGTTGCTACATTTGGGCAGCTCGACTTACAGCTTGGGTGGACTGCGCAGAGGGCCATTTTGGGGCTTAGGTGGGAGTTGGTGGAGAGAGCTACGGAGCTGGGATCAGTTCAGAGAAGGGAGGAAAGATATAGGGGGTAGCATCTTAGTGTTTGGGGCAGATTTGGAGGGCTTTCCCAGCCAATTCCAGACAGTCCGAGATTGCAAGCATGAGGAGGACATGGTCCTTGGAGGTTGATTTTCAGGGGTTTGAGTAGGCCAAACCCTTTCTGGGTTTTTGTTGAGATGTCGGGAGCTGAAGTTGTAGAATTTTCTGAACATAGGAAGCAGGGTTTCCAGCACATCCTTTCCACCAGGCAACACAGTTTTCTGGGTAGTGTTAGCACTCTGTAATTTGCCGAGGTTGCAGAAGAAAATCACAAAGGTAAGCACAAACCTACTTTGGAAGCGAGGATCTAGCCTTGCTAGTTTCAGAGATGGCTCTCCCTGTGAGATTTAACTTTGTTGTATTAGATCTTAGGCTAGTTATGATTGTTCGGAGTTTGGTTTTAATTGATTGGTTGATAAGTGCTTGAACCTTCCATTGGGCTATGGAGTCTACAGTTTAAAGGGGGTTTGTTTCAGCTTTTAGAAAGGAGTTTCACAGGGCAAGGTAGCTAAAGTAAATGGATCCTTTATATTTAAGTGAAATGGAATTGAAGAAAAGATATGAGTTCAATAGAAGTTAAAGAGCAATTAAGAATACCTGAACATGATATCAGAAGAAAACATAAAAATTATGTACAACCAGAAGCAAAGTGTATTTTTCAACAAATTCTATGCGTCAATTTTCTGTAAAATAATTCAGATTCAGAAAACACAAGTATGGAAACAAAGAAATAACACATTAACAGTGAGAGAAGCAAATCACCAGATAGTCTAACACATGAATCCTATGAAGAATGTCCTTTTTATTACTGATCAACCCATCAAATAGAAAACAATACAATAACGTTCTGGAATGCAAAAATCCACGCAGTAATCAAACCTTGATACTTCTAAAAGAGAAGTATTTATAAGATATTTACAAAAAATCCCGTCAAAACCAACTAGGATGTATTTAGGAATTCCTAAACTGAATCTATCTAACTTATTACAGAAATTTAGGAAAATTTGAACTGTTTGAAGTGCTCGCACTAAACTCGTGGAATCGCTGACTGTCTCGTCCTTTGAATTCTGCCGTGCTGTTGATGTTGAGTTGTACAAGCAAATATTTTGCTTACTCCAGTAATTCGCATAATTTATCCCGGCGCTGCTCACTAGGTATAGAAGTCTTCAGTAGCTTTCTGTAAACCTCGTCCACTCTAGTATATTTAGCAAAAGTTGGTTTGGAAATGAATAAATGTTTACTTTCATATTGAATGTCCAGGTCATATGACAACGCTTCCAAGAATGCTTTCCCTGTCATGTTGATTCTTCCACCTGTAACTTTGGAATTGTCTTTGGCCTTGGTCATCAATTTCTCATTGTAATTAGACCACATACTGAGCTTATAATTTTTTACTAATAAATTAGGAAGTCCCTTTTTGTAGAGGGCTTCTAGGTTTTTAAAGAATCTCTGTACACCAGTGTCTAGACTCTGACACTTTTCTTCAAGCTGCCTCATCAAATTTCTCTTAGTTAGCACCTTCTTGACTTCCAATATGGTTTCTGTTCTATCTTCAATATCCAGCCCTTCTAATTCCTGTTTTTTTTAGAGTTGAGGAACTTGATGAGCTCAATAGCTTAACTAGGTTTGTCACTTAACTGTTTTTTGACTTCTTCAATGGCTTCATTAGATCTTTCAATTAGTTCCTGTTGCTCAAATATGATTTGTATTGAAGGCTAAATATCTATCATATCTTCATTGATCCTTTTCCAAATGTTTTATTTGACCTGGGCCAAGGTATTACCCATGGCATTGTCTTTTTCCATCTATTGCAATCTCTGGGAAAGTGTCTGGGATTTCTGTACTTATGTTAGGAGGGGATTCTCAAATCTTGTATTCTGCTCCTGTAAGGTCTTCACATCCTGTCGTAGTTTCTTTATCTCTTCTCCTTGCATAGACATGTTTTTCATGGATTGGAATAACTTAATTGAATCATCTGCAATTGAAGAAAGAGGTATTGCAGAGGAAGATGTTCCTACTGTTGTAGCTACTGTAGGGATACCTGTTTGAAGTAGGGATGCAATTGGTATTGCATCAAGAGGAACCACTTCAAGTTGTGAACTCTGCTCTTTCTCTTTGATCATCTTATCTATCTCTGCCTCCATTTGCTTGATCTGTGCACCCTGCTCCACCAGTAGCTTCAACATTTCTTCTTTTTGTAACTCTGTCTCTCCTAACTCCTTCGCTTGGGGATCTTCAGTCGCAGGAAACTTCAATTGCTTCTTAAGGGTTGCTATGTCAACATTCTTCTTCTTAATAATTTCTTCCATGGCCTTTGAATTACCAAGATCTGTGAAAATTTCTAAATTGAAATTCTACTACTGCAACAACTGATTTATTTCACCTACTTATTACTCACAACAAGTTATTTACGAAATCCCTTGTGTAAATATTAAAATAAATTCTATTGCAGTTATCACACAATTACTCAGAGTAAAATACATGCACAAGAACCAATCACATCAACACAGCTATTTTTGGACAGTTGTCCTCGGAAAAACCCAATGTGGGAAAACCTGTGTAGCAGATGAGGGTTTTAATAATCTTCAACAACAATTGCTTTTACAAGGAATGATTTTATAGAGAAACTGAAATAAAACACTTGAGACTTTCCCTTTGAGACCTTTTGACGCTTTGGAGACCCTGCTCGCACTTTTGCATCACCCTTGCGTCACTTTGTGTGGCTTTGGGTGGCTCTCCGTCCCTCTGCGTGCCTCTGCGTTAGCCTGTGTAGGCTCTGCGTCTCTCCTTTGGACTGTGTCTCTCTCTGCATTGTCTCCCACTATCCCTGCTTCACCTCCTCCTCAGTCACTGCTTGCTGCGGATGCCCTCCTCTTCCTCCACCCTGCAACTCTCCCTCTGAAATCGATCTCCTCTACTTGAGAATTGGTTTTCCTTGAGATATTGAGTATCTGCCGGTGTACTTCCAAATGATCCTCAAGTCTTCTCTTGTACTTTTCCTGTTGACGAATCAACGATGGAGATTAAGTCCCTAATCAATGGCTAAGATTAACACAGAGTTGATACTCGTCTCTTAGAAGCTTCTCACCCTATCTTTAGTAATACCAATTAATATTTTTATTTTCCTAAGTTTAGACTTAGGAACCCATCAAAAATATTAATTATTTTAATAACTCCTCATCCAGGTGGAATTTCTTGAAACGATTTATGGGTCTTGGAGATCTCATGTGCCATAGCCTCTCCACCAAATTTCAAGGCTATAGCACATTCGGTGCTACCAAAAATAAACACTCCCTCTTAGTGAGGAATGTGCTCTAGCAATGTTTCACCATAGAAACATCACACTGATCTTCCGCGTCGGTACCTGTGCTGATGCTTGGTTTGCTACCTCACATACCCTGCATTGTTGCTTCCTATACTGCTGCCCATGACACTTCTACTGCCATTGTTGCACCTGTACCACAACCCACTCTCAACATGCTGCATCATGCTGCCCATAATAGTGCCACTGCTAACTGCTGCACTGCAACTCCTGACACTTATCCATTTCTGCTACTGAAATGCATTCTTTACCATCCCCATCTTCTCCCTTAAATAAACAAACTTTGTTCTTCATAGAGCCTTGGTGAGGACCTCTGCCACTTGTTCTCTTGTAGGAGTGTATCTCAACTGTACTGCCCCTCGTTAGACACAGTCTCTGACAAAGTGACCCCTGATATCAATGTGCTTTGACTGATCATGAAATACTGGATTCTTAGATAGGTTGATGCAACTCTGATTAGCACACATGATCCTGGTCGCTTCCGTCCTTCTCTTGAATAGATTCACAAGCAATTTCCTAAGCCATATGGCTTTACACGAAGCTGTGCTAGCTGCCGTATATTCTGCTTCAGCTGAGCTTAGAGCCACAGATTTCTGTTTCCTACAACACCAGGCGGTCATTCCTGATCGAATGTTGAAACAGTGTCTAGTTGTACTTTTTCGATCTACTGAACTTCTAGCCCAATCTGCGTTAGTGAACCCGCTAACCCTGATGTCATTGCCTCTGGTGTACAATAGTCCATACTCGACTGTTCCTTGTACATCCTTGAGAACATGTTTTGCTGCTGCCCAGTGCGCCCTGTCAAGTTCCACCATGAAATGACTGAGGATGTTGACAGTGTAACAAATGTTTGGCCTGGTATTGACCAGATACATCAGGGACCCTATAAGTATCTGTACTAGGTGGGATCAACGTCTTTATATTCTGATGCATCAATCTTCTTCCACTTGGTGATAATTGGAGTAGCCATAGGTCTACAGTCTTGCATCTTGAATCTCTTCAAGATTTCTGTAGCATATCTCCCTTGTCCAAGGAAGATCTCACCCTTCTTCTGCCAAACTTCCAACCCTAGGAAATAATGCATCTGTCCCAAATCCTTTATGTCGAATTTTGTGGCTAGGTTCTTCTTGCAGTCTTTGATGAGCCTGGATGATCCTGTCGGGAAGAGATCATCCACATATAACACTAGGATTAGAGGCTCATTCTCTACAACCAGATAATAGAGATTAGGGTTTGCATCACTCTTGACGAACCCTGTCTTTTGCAAGTAGCCATCAATTTGATTGTACCATGCCCTGGGTGTCTGTTTAAGCCCATACAAGGCTTTCTTTAATCTGCATACATGAGATTTCTTCTCATGTGTCTCAAAACCTTCTGGCTGTTCAATGTATACTTCCTTTTCTATTACCCCGTTCAAGAATGTTGTCTTGACATCCATTTGATGAATCTCCCACCCCATTTGTGTTGCAAGAGATATTACTGTTCTAATAGAAGTATACCTGGCTACTGGGGTGAAGGTTTCTTCGTAGTCTATCCCTTCCTTCTGATCATACCCCTTAGCCATAAACTTGGCTTTGTATATCTCCACACTGCCGTCTGCAGCATATTTAAGCTTGTAGATCCATCTCGAACCTAGCACTAATCTGTCGTGAGGCCTAGGTACCACTTCCCAGACATCATTGACCATTATAGCGCTGTATTCCTCCACCATAGCATCTACCCATACTTGATGCTGAACGACCTCCTAAAAACTAGAAGGTTCGCCAACCAGAGCTACTAAGGCTTGGTATCTGTCTGGCTGTCTTCACTCCCTTTTACTATTCCTGGGTGCACCATTGAAGTCTTCTGCATCCTATAGAATCTGTTGGAGTTCCTGTCTCGTTCTTCCACTGGTAGTAGGCACATCTATTAATTCTTCCTCTTCCTGAGATTGCTCTTGTTCTGAAGCATTGTTTTCAAGAGAATTTCTAGTACTAGTTTCTGCTGGTTGAAGTGGTTTGACCAACGACTCGTCTTTCAACTGCTCCTTGGAAGGCAAATCTCAGGATTTCCGGAAAGCTTTATCGTCCATGAACTTTACATACCGCCAAACTACTACCTTCCTACTCCCTGGAAAATAGACTCTATATGCCTTAGCATTCTCGCTATATCCCACGAGATATCCTTTCTCTGCAGTTTGATCTAATTTCTTTCTCCTCTTCGAGTATACGACAATACGCTAAAATCCCAAATATCCTGAAATCACTGACTTTAGGTGTCTTCCCGGTGAAGACCTTCTCCGGGGTGATTTTGCCCAATGCCTTGTGAGGAGTCCTGTTCTGGACATAAGCTGCCGTGCTGCATGCTTCTGCCCACAGGAATTTAGGCATATCCTGATTATACAACATTGCCCTAGCTGCTTCCTCAATAGTCCTGTTTTTCCTTTCTGCTATTCCATTCTGCTCCGGATTGTAGGGAGTTGTCGACTCTCTTCTGATGCCTTCCTTAGCGCAAAAATCGTTGAAGTTCTTGTCAACATACTCCCCACCATTGTTTGAGCGCAACACTTTTGTCTTCTTTCCCGTCATATTCTCTATGAGAGCCTTGAACTCTTTGAATCGACCGAAAACTTCATCCTTGGTTTTTAGAAAGTAGATCCATGTCTTTTTGGAATGGTCATCGATGAAGGTGACAAAGTATTTGGCACCATTAGGAGCTTTTGTGGACATCGATCCACAAATATTTGAGTGTATCAATCCTAGCACAATCTTAGCCCTATTGTTACTTCTGGAAAACGTTGCTTTGGCATACTTGCTCAGAGCGCACCCTTTGCATACATCATCTTGTTCAATACTTAGTTCTGGAACTCTTGATACTGTTTTCTTGAGAATTCTCAGAGCCCCTGGTGTAAGTGTCCCATCCTCCTATGCCATAATTCATTCAAATCTTTGTCTCCATTACTGCCTATTTGTGCCATTGGTGATTCTAGCTACAACTGCTACAACCTGTTACTTCTGATTCCAATCTGGGCTTTCTTTTTCCAACTTGGGTGTTTGACATATACTTTCTCTTTAATGAAGAAAAAGTCATAGCCCTTGTTCTGAAGTGTAGATATGGAAAGTAAGTTCATTCTTAATCCTGGCACATGCAACACATTGGTTGCTTAAAGCCGCTCTCCTGCTTCGGTTTGAAAAACTAAAGTACCTCTTCCTACTGGAGTACACTTTGCCTTATTTCCCATGGTGATCTGAAAATTGGTTCTTTCTTCTTGATAATCTGAAAAACATTCTCGGATTCCGGTCATATGCTTGGAAGCTCCACTGTCTCTATACGAAACCTCTAAGGAGGCAGAGCTTGCTAAGCAAGTGACTTCTTGTTCCAATCTGGAAGCTAACATAGAATAATCGTAATTTATGTCCCTTGTGCGTTCTTCTGGAAATCTGTGGGAGTCCCCTTGAGTGGATGCCTTTGCATCATGCTCTTGACACATAGTTGATTTTCCTCTCCTATTGCCGGATCTCTGCTTTGCTACAATGTGAAAATTTCTAAGTGGAAATTCTACTACAGCAGGAACTTATTTATTTCACCTACCTATTATTCACAATAAGTTATTTACGAAATCCCTTCAGTAAATATTAAAATAAATTATATTGCAGTGATCACACAATTACTAGGAGAAAAATACATGCACAAGAACCAATCACATCAACACAGTTATTTTTGGACAATGGTCCCTGTAAAAACCCAATGTGGGAAAAGCAGTGCAGCAGATGAGAGCTTTATTAATATTTAGTAGAAATTGCTTTTACAAGGAATGATTTTACAGAGAAACTGAAATAAAACACCCGAAACTTTCCCTTTGCGACCTTCTGACACTTTGGAGACCCTGCTCCTACTTCTGCGTCACCCCTGTGTCACTTTGCGTGGCCCAACATGGCTCTAAGTGGCTCTGCTTCCCTCTTTGTCAGCTTGCATAGTCTCTGCGTCTCTCCTTTGTACTGCGTCTCTCTTTGCGCTGTCTCCCACAGTCCCTGCGTCACTTCCTCCTCAGCCACTGCCTGCTGCTAATGCCCTCCTCTTCCTCCACCCTACAACTCTCTCTCTGAAATCAATCTCCTCTACTTGAGAATCGATTTTCCTTGAGATACAGAGTATCTACCGGTGTATTTCCAAAGGGTCCTCGAGTCTTCTCTTATACTTTTCCTGTTGATGAATGAACGACCGAGATTAAGTCCCTAATCAATGGCTAAGATTAAAACAGACTTGATCCTTGTCTCTTCGAAGCCTCTCACCCTTATCTATATTAATACCCATTAATATTTTTATTTTGCTAAGTTTAGACTTAGGAACCCATTAAAAATATTAATTATTTTAATAACTCCTCATCCCGGTGGAATGTCTCAAAACGATTTATGGGTCTTGGAGATCTCATGTACCGCAGCCTCTCCTCCAAATTTCAAGGTGAGTGCACATCCGATGCCACCTGTTAGCGCTTGAAATTTCACCTTAGGCTGAAGAAGGCAAACCTCAAAGCAACATCAAACCTTTTAGCCTCGTAGCTAGCCCTACGGGGCAGGAAAAGGCTCTCTCCGGTCTATCTCGTAAAATATTCAATGGATGAGATAACCAATAAGGTAACACTGATATTAGGCTAGTAAACTGATTAGAAGGATTGATTTTGAAATTTTTGGGTTTTTGGTGGCAAATTGAGGAAGTGGCAATTTTGGGTGCGGGGATTTGACACAGTTTCTGCAGGGGGTTCTTTGGGGCGAGATAGGAGACAGTATTGATGCCTTAAGCTGAGGTGAATGGATGAGAAAGACAGGTGAGGAGCTAAGGAGGGTAAACAATAACTTTGAATCCTCCTTAAATAGTAGAAAACATTGAAATTAAACAAACTTAAAAGCAGAGCATGACAGTCATGAATTCTTACTTTAACACTTCGTTTGTTTAATATGCAGGAGGAAAAGAAAGGAAATGATTCACATAACACAGTTACAAGTACATAGAGAAACACACCATCAATACATGTAACCACAAGAATTCCAAAAAGGACTGCAAAACCCTGGTCTTCCTTAGCCAAAAATTGCAGAGATACAGTGAAATAATACAATGATAGCTTCTCCCTCAAGAGTCCAACCTTCCAACCTCTCAAAATTACTAAGAAAATACATAATATAGGCAAGCTAGCACCTTTCCTTGCCTCTAGGGGTCGAGCTCACTATCCTAGGAGCAGTTTGAACAACTTCTAAACTTAGCACTACAAACTAGGCAATCATAACAACTTGTCTCTATAAACTTGGAAATCAGTTCATGCATTCAATTTTTACCCTTTACATGAATGAATCTTCTAGAAGTGTTAAACAAGAGTAAAAGTGTCTTAGAGTTGCCATAATTACATCAAAGATAATCATCTTTCACCCCAAAAAATCCAAACTGAAGCCAAACTGCGTTTTCTGGGCTGAACTGGTCAAATCTGGCAAAATTTCCTCAAAAGGTCGCATACCTTTTCTCAAAGGGTCTCACACTTTTGCAGCTCTGTTTGGAGGCCTTCTCGTTATCAGAATTGGGTGCAGGATAGCTCGTTGGAAAGGTCTGCGAGTCTACTTTCCAACCCAATGGAATTTTTGAATTTGGAGGTCATTTGCCCTGTCAAAACTTAATTCTTCCAAAACTGGTTTCTGCAACTCAAAAAAGGGGCAGAAAGTCAAATTTTGCATGCATTTTGACCTTTTGGAGGCCCAAAACTCGATGAAATTTCTTACTAATGGATGAGCAAGTGTAACTTTTCATGCCAAATCCAAAAATGCTGAGTTTTTGCCAAACAGAGCTACGATGACAAAAGGTCTCGCCCCCGAAGCCAAAACCTGTAAATTTCCAAAAAATTCCAAAATTACCCAAAATCCTCAGAAATTTTTGGGATTTGTGCTGTAGCTGATGCTAGTGAGTGCCATGATCTTTGAGGGATGCCTCCGCCAAGATACGGAGTGGATTGGTCCTTTTCTTCCGCCTAAGAGCCTCGAACCACCTTCTTTGGAACATTTTCATTCTAACCTTGTAAAATCCACCTCTGCAAATCGGTCAAAGAGGTGAGCTCCTCTGTACCTCAACCTCTGTAGATGATGAATGGTCATCACTTTGCTCATAAGTCTCAGCTTCTGACATGGTTTTTGGAGCAAAGTGGACAAACTGAAAGACAAATGAAACTGTTGTCTCTGCCTGCAAAAATGCTGAACTCTATGCTGTTTTCAAGGGGAAAAACATGAGGGGAATGTTAGGGGAGGGAATTTATTAATAAGGAATGGGAAAAATATGAAAATAATCAGGGAATTTCAAGGGAGATTTAGCAAATGATCATGCTTATAGGGACACATATTGGAATTTAGGAAATCATTTGCAAAGACTCCTTGTATATAGGGAAAAAATATATGGAAATAAACATGGAGTATATGTACACATGTTTAATCAAGGGAAAAAGGGAATTTATGCACCAACTTGCTGACATTTTAAATCAACAATTTTTGTTATTTACACATGCATATGGTAGAGGGAATTAGGGTTTCCATTTTTGTGATTTGATGCTTTGGGAGAGGGGTAGGGTTTTCATTTTTGTGTTTTAGGGATGGGAAGGGGATTTGTATTTCATTTATAAAATGATGATGGGGAAAGAAATATACATATGAGTGTAGGTAAAAGGGAAGGGAAGGAAACCAATTAAAGGAAAAAACAGCCTGAAACACCATAAACCCTAGCACAGTTTGCTCATTAACATTGCAGCCATATAAGTCTATTCATTTGCAATATTTGAGGTTAAAATCATAGCATGAGGGCTTACATCCATAACCAACCACAAAAATGATGTGTAAAGAGCCTACCTTGAACAAATTTGATGACTTGGAGGAAGATTGGGCAATTGTTTTGAAGTTTGCAGCAAGACAACTCAACGGGTCTCGCAGGCCGCTCAAAGGGTCTCGCACCGCCCAACGGGTCTCGCCAGTTATATTTTTGCACTGTGGAGGGGTTCTCAACGGGTCTCGTACCGCCCAACGAGTCTCGCAGGCCTCTCAAAGGGTCTCGCACCGCCCAACGGGTCTCGCAGGCCTCTCAAAGGGTCTCGCACCGCCCAACGGGTCTCGCAGGCCTCTCAAAGGGTCTCGCACATTGGCAACTATGTTTGAAGGCCTTCCCGGTGTCAGAATTGAGCAAAAGTGGGCTTGTTGGAAAGGTATTTGAGTCTACCTATCATTTTACCCATCAAGAAAATCATTTTGCCAACTAAGCTAGGAGAAAACTTGATTTTCCCAAGGTCACTTCAGAGGTGTCTTTGATTCTCCTGAGGCAACGGAATTCTTGACATTTCTCTCAAACCATGACACCTGTGAAAAAAGTGAAAGATTTTTTTCTTCTTTGGCATGTTATGGACAAAAACCTCTCTCCGTTTTCCAAAATTCATCTTTGACTGCTCTGAAACATCATTTGAGTGAAACTTGTCCCGATGTGTGAAACAAGGAATTCTGTCGAGATGAAGCGAAATGAAGGGGACAGGGGGCTTCTAAATTCTTGGGGAAATTTTGGGAGTAGGGAGGGATGTTAGGGAGTAGGGGAAAGTGGAATCTCAGAGATCGAGTGAGGGGAAAGGGTCCAAAAGGGCAAAACACAGGCCCAACCTAGAAAATTGCCAGGTTGTAGCTAGAAACTAGGGTTTGTGCAAAAATGAGGATTTTGGGGGATATGAGTGTTGGGAAGTGTATGATATGGTACTTTAAGGATAGGGGAAGGTGTATGAACATCAGGAAACAAGTTTTTCCATTGATTTGACCATCCAAGAGAAATTGGCTTCAAAACCCTAGGAGAGGGAAATGAACTTGCCAAGGCACAACTGAAGCATGAACAAGGTTTGAAATGACCCAATAGACACTGACATGATAATGAAAACCCTATGAATGATGATAGACTCAGTTGAATGATGACATGGATGGGCCTTTGGGCAACTTTGAAAAGAGTGAGAGCAAACCCTAGACCTAATGCCTAGTGACCAAATTTTTCTTGAA